>JAZKLR010000807.1:0-78494 GCA_037103525.1 Ganaspis brasiliensis | reverse complement strand
GTACATTCCTTCTCTTCAGAATAAGTTCAAAAATTTTTTGGGAAAGTGAATAATATCTTTTATATTTAACTTGGATTATTCTTATAAGGGGTAACTTTTAGGGGTTGTTTTTCCTCAATATCATCTGGAAGTATTAGGGAGCAGTCCCTAAATTAAATATATCTTTTATATTTAATTTGGATTAATCTTATCAGGGGTGACATTTAAAGGTTGTTTTGTCTCGATATCATCTGGAAGTATTAGGGGGCAGTCCCCTAAGTACATTCCAGCTCTTCAGAACAAGTACAAAAATTTCTTTGGGACAGTGAATAATATTTTTTATGTTTAATTTGGATTAATCTTATCAGGGGTGACTTTTAGGGGTTGTTTTGTCTCGATATCATCTGGAAGTATTAGGGGGCATTCTCCTAAGGACATTCCTTCCCTTCAGAACAAGTACAAAAATTTTTTTGGAAGTGAATAAATATTTTTATTTAATTTGGATTATTCTTATCAGGGGTAACTTTTAGGGGTTGTTTTTTTTTAATATCATCTGAAAGTATTAGGGGGCAGTCCCCTAAGTACATTTCTTCTCTTCAGAACAAGTTCAAAAATTTTTTGGGAAAGTGAATACTATCTTTTATATTTAACTTGGATTATTCTTATCAGGGGTAACTTTTAGGGGTTGTTTTTTCTCAGTATCATCTGGAAGTATTAGGGGGCTGTCCCTAAGTACATTCCTTCTCTTCAGAACAAGTACAACAATTTTTTTTTGGAAAGTGAATAATATCTTTTATATTTAATTTGGATTAATCTTATCAGGGGTGACTTTTAGGGGTTGTTTTGTCTTGATATCATCTGGAAGTATTAAAGGTCAGTCCCCTAAGTACTTTCCATCTCTTTAAAACAAGTACAAAAATTCTTTGGGAAAGTGAATAATATCTTTTATATTTCATTTGGATTAATCTTATCAGGGGTGACTTTTAGGGGTTGTTTTGTCTCGATATCATCTGGAAGTATTAGGGGGCAGTCTCCTAAGTACATTCCTTCTCTTCAGAACAAGTACAAAAATTTTTTTGGAAAGTGAATAATATCTTATGTATTTAATTTGGATTAATCTTATCAGGGGTGACTTTTAGGGTTGTTTTGTCTCGATATCATCTGGAAGTATTAGGGGGCAGTCTCCTAAGTACATTCCTTCTCTTCAGAACAAGTACAAAAATTTTTTTGGAAAGTGAATAATATCTTTTATATTTAATTTGGATTAATCTTATCAGGGGTGACTTTTAGGGTTGTTTTGTCTCGATATCATCTGGAAGTATTAGGGGGCAGTCTCCTAAGTACATTCCTTCTCTTCAGAACAAGTACAAAAATTTTTTTGGAAAGTGAATAATATCTTTTATATTTAATTTGGATTAATCTTATCAGGGGTGACTTTTAGGGGTTGTTTTGTCTTGATATCATCTGTAAGTATTAAGGGACAGTCCCCTTAGTACTTTCCATCTTTTCAGAACATGTACAAAAATTTTTTGAGAGAGTGAATAATATCTTTTATATTTAACTTAGATTATTCTTATCGGGGTTGACTTTTAGGGGTTGTTTTGTCTCGATATCATCTGTAAGTATTAAGGGACAGTCCCCTTAGTACTTAACATCTTTTCTGAACATGTACAAAAATTTTTTGGGAGAGTGAATAATATCTTTTATATTTAACTTAGATTATTCTTATCAGGGGTAACTTTTAGGGGTTGTTTTTTTTCAATATCATCTGGAAGTATTAAAGGTCAGTCCCCTAAGTACTTTCCATCTCTTTAGAACAAGTACAAAAATTTTTTTGGAAAGTGAATAATATCTTTTATATTTAATTTGGATTAATCTTATCAGGGGTGACTTTTAGGGGTTGTTTTTTCTCAATATCATCTGGAAGTATTAGGGGGCTGTCCCCTAAGTACATTCCTTCTCTTCAGAATAAGTTCAAAAATTTTTTGGGAAAGTGAATAATATCTTTTATATTTAACTTGGATTATTCTTATCGGGGGTAACTTTTAGGGGTTGTTTTTTCTCAATATCATCTGGAAGTATTAGGGGGCAGTCCCCTAAGTACATTCCTTCTCTTCAGAACAAGTTCAAAAATTTTTTGGGAAAGTGAATAATATCTTTTATATTTAACTTGGATTATTCTTATCAGGGGTAACTTTTAGGGGTTGTTTTTTCTTAATATCATTTGGAAGTATTAGAGGGCAGTATCCTAAGTACATTCCTTCTCTTCAGAACAAGTACAAAAATTTCTTGGGACAGTGAATAATATTTTTTATATTTAATTTGGATTAATCTTATCAGGGGTGACTTTTAGGGGTTGTTTTGTCTTAATATCATCTGGCAGTATTAGGGGGCAGTTCCCTAAGTACTTTTCATCTCTTCAGAACAAGTACAAAAATTTCTTGGGACAGTGAATAATATCTTTTATATTTAACTTGGATTATTCTTATCGGGGGTAACTTTTAGGGGTTGTTTTTTCTCAATATCATCTGGAAGTATTAGGGGGCAGTCCCCTAAGTACATTCCTTCTCTTCAGAACAAGTTCAAAAATTTTTTGGGAAAGTGAATAATATCTTTTATATTTAACTTGGATTATTCTTATCAGGGGTAACTTTTAGGGGTTGTTTTTTCTTAATATCATTTGGAAGTATTAGAGGGCAGTCCCCTAAGTACATTCCTTCTCTTCAGAACAAGTTCAAAAATTTCTTGGGACAGTGAATAATATTTTTTATATTTAATTTGGATTAATCTTATCAGGGGTGACTTTTAGGGGTTGTTTTGTCTTAATATCATCTGGCAGTATTAGGGGGCAGTTCCCTAAGTACTTTTCATCTCTTCAGAACAAGTACAAAAATTTCTTGGGACAGTGAATAATATCTTTTATATTTAATTTGGATTTATCTTATCAGGGGTAACTTTTAGGGGTTGTTTTGTCTCGATATTATCTGGAAGTATTAGGGGGCAGTCCCCTAAGTACATTCCTTCTCTTCAGAACAAGTACAAAAATTTCTTGGGACAGTGAATAATATCTTTTATATTTAATTTGGATTAATCTAATCAGGGGTGACTTTTAGGGGTTGTTTTGTCTCGATATCATCTGGAAGTATTAGGGGGCAGTCCCCTAAGTACATTCCAGCTCTTCAGAACAAGTACAAAAATTTCTTGGGACAGTGAATAATATTTTTTATATTTAATTTGGATTAATCTTATCAGGGGTGACTTTTAGGGGTTGTTTTGTCTCGATATCATCTGGAAGTATTAGGGGGCAGTCTCTTAAGTACATTCCTTCCCTTCAGAACAAGTACAAAAATTTTTTTGGAAAGTGAATAAATATTTATATTTAATTTGGATTATTCTTATCAGGGTTGAATTTTAGGGGTTGTTTTGTCTTGATATCATCTGGATGTATTAAGGGGCAGTCCCCTAAGTACTTTCCATCTCTTTAGAACAAGTACAAAAATTTTTTGGGAGAGTGAATAATATCTTTAATATTTACCTTGGATTATTCTTATCAGGGGTAACTTTTAGGGGTTGTTTTGTCTCAATATCATCTAAAAATTTTATAAGGCAGTCCCCTTAGTACTTTCCATCTCTTTAGAACAAGTACAAAAGTTTTTTGGGAGAGTGAATAATATCTTTAATATTTAACTTAGATTATTCTTATCAGGGGTTACTTTTAGGGGTTGTTTTGTCTTGATATTATCTGGACGTATTAAGGGGCAGTCCTCTTAGTACTTTCTATCTCTTCAGAACAAGTACAAAAATTTTTTGGGAAAGTGAATAATATCTTTTATATTTCATTTGGATTAATCTTATCAGGGTTACTTTTAGGGGTTGTTTTGTCTCGATATCATCTGGAAGTATTAAGGGACAGTCCCGTTAGTACTTTCCATCTTTTCAGAACATGTACAAAATTTTTTTGGGAGAGTGAATAATATCCTTTATATTTAACTTGGATTATTCTTATCAGGGGTGACTTTTAGGGGTTGTTTTTGTCTTGATATCATCTGGAAGTATTAGGGGGCAGTCCGTTAAGTACATTCCTTCTCTTCAGAACAAGTACAAAAATTTCTTGGAGAGTGAATAATATCTTTTGCATTTAACTTAGATTATTCTTATCGGGGGTAACTTTTAGGGGTTGTTTTGTATCGATATCATCTGGAAGTATTAGGGGGCAGTCCGCTAAGTACATTTCTGCTCTTCAGAACAAGTACAAAAATTTCTTGGGATAGTGAATAATATCTTTTATATTTAATTTGGATTTATCTTATCAGGGGTGACTTTTAGGGGTTGTTTTGTCTTGATATCATCTGGAAGTATTAGGGGGCAGTCCCCTAAGTACATTCCAGCTCTTCAGAACAAGTACAAAAATTTCTTGGAACAGTGAATAATATTTTTTATATTTAATTTGGATTAATCTTATCAGGGTGACTTTTAGGGGTTGTTTTGTCTCGATATCATCTGGAAGTATTAGGGGGCAGTCTCCTAAGTACATTCCTTCTCTTCAGAACAAGTACAAAAATTTTTTTGGAAAGTGAATAATATCTTTTATATTTAATTTGGATTAATCTTATCAGGGGTGACTTTTAGGGGTTGTTTTTTCTTAATATCATCTGGAAGTATTAGGGAGCAGTCCCCTAAGTACATTTCTTCTCTTCAGAACAAGTTCAAAAATTTTTTGGGAAAGTGAATAATATCTTTTATATTTAACTTGGATTATTCTTATCAGGGGTAACTTTTAGGGGTTGTTTTTCCTCAATATCATCTGGAAGTATTAGGGAGCAGTCCCTAAATTAAATATATCTTTTATATTTAATTTGGATTAATCTTACCAGGGGTGACATTTAAAGGTTGTTTTGTCTCGATATCATCTGGAAGTATTAGGGGGCAGTCCCCTAAGTACATTCCAGCTCTTTAGAACAAGTACAAAAATTTCTTGGGACAGTGAATAATATTTTTTATATTTAATTTGGATTAATCTTATCAGGGGTGACTTTTAGGGGTTGTTTTGTCCCAATATCATCTGGAAGTATTAGGGGGCAGTCTCCTAAGTACATTCCTTCCCTTCAGAACAAGTACAAAAATTTTTTTGGAAAGTGAATAAATATTTATATTTAATTTGGATTATTCTTATCAGGGGTAACTTTTAGGGGTTGTTTTTTCTTAATATTATCTGAAAGTATTAGGGGGCAGTCCCCTAAGTACATTTCTTCTCTTCAGAACAAGTTCAAAAATTTTTTGGGAAAGTGAATAATATCTTTTATATTTAACTTGGATTATTCTTATCAGGGGTAACTTTTAGGGGTTGTTTTTTCTCATTATCATCTTGAAGTATTAGGGAGCAGTCCCCTTAGTACATTCCTTCTCTTCAGAAAAAGTTCAAAAATTTTTTGGGAAAGTGAATAATATCTTTTATATTTAACTTGGATTATTCTTATCAGGGGTGACTTTTAGGGGTTGTTTTGTCTTGATATCATCTGGAAGTATTAGGGGGCAGTCCGTTAAGTACATTCCTTCTCTTCAGAACAAGTACAAAAATTTCTTGGGAGAGTGAATAATATCTTTTGCATTTAACTTAGATTATTCTTATCGGGGGTAACTTTTAGGGGTTGTTTTGTATCGATATCATCTGGAAGTATTAGGGGGCAGTCCCCTTAGTACTTTCCATCTCTTCAGAACAAGTAAAAAATTTCTTGGGACAGTGAATAATATTTTTTATATTTAATGTGGATTAATCTTATCAGGGGTGACTTTTAAAGGTTGTTTTGTCTCAATATCATCTGGAAGTATTAGGGGGCAGTCCGTTAAGTACATTCCTTCTCTTCAGAACAAGTACAAAAATTTCTTGGGACAGTGAATAATATCTTTTATATTTAATTTGGATTAATCTTATCAGGGGTGACTTTTAAAGGTTGTTTTGTCTCGATATCATCTGGAAGTATTAGGGGGCAGTCCCCTTAGTACATTTCAGCTCTTCAGAACAAGTACAAAAATTTCTTGGGACAGTGAATAATATTTTTTATATTTAATTTGGATTAATCTTATGAGGGGTGACTTTTAGGGGTTGTTTTGTCTCGATATCATCTGGAAGTATTAGGGGGCAGTCTCCTAAAAACATTCCTTCTCTTCAGAACAAGTACAAAAATTTTTTTGGAAAGTGAATAATATCTTTTATATTTAATTTGGATTAATCTTATCAGGGGTGACTTTTAGGGGTTGTTTTTTCTCAATATCATCTGGAAGTATTAGGGGGCAGTCCCCTAAGTACATTCCTTCTCTTCAGAATAAGTTCAAAAATTTTTTGGGAAAGTGAATAATATCTTTTATAGTTAACTTAGATTATTTTTATCAGGGGTAACTTTTAGGGGTTGTTTTTTCTCAATATCATCTGGAAGTATTAGGGGGCAGTCCCCTAAAAACATTCCTTCTCTTCAGAACAAGTACAAAAATTTTTTTGGAAAGTGAATAATATCTTTTATATTTAATTTGGATTAATCTTATCAGGGGTGACTTTTAGGGGTTGTTTTTTCTCAATATTATCTGGAAGTATTAGAAGGCAGTCCCCTAAGTACATTCCTTCTCTTCAGAATAAGTTCAAAAATTTTTTGGGAAAGTGAATAATATCTTTTATAGTTAACCTAGATTATTCTTATCAGGGGTAACTTTTAGGGGTTGTTTTTTCTTAATATCATCTGGAAGTATTAGGAGGCAGTCCCCTAAGTACATTCCAGCTCTTCAGAACAAGTACAAAAATTTCTTGGAACAGTGAATAATATTTTTTATATTTAATTTGGATTTATCTTATCAGGGGTAACTTTTAGGGGTTGTTTTGTCTCGATATCATCTGGAAGTATTAGGGGGCAGTCTTCTAAGTACATTCCTTCTCTTCAGAACAAGTACAAAAATTTCTTGGGACAGTGAATAATATCTTTTATATTTAATTTGGATTAATCTTATCAGGGGTGACTTTTAGGGGTTGTTTTGTCTGGATATCATCTGAAAGTATTAGGGGGCAGTCCGTTAAGTACATTCCTTCTCTTCAGAACAAGTACAAAAATTTCTTGGGATAGTGAATAATATCTTTTATATTTAATTTGGATTTATCTTATCAGGGGTGACTTTTAGGGGTTGTTTTGTCTCGATATCATCTGGAAGTATTAGGGGGCAGTCCCCTAAGTACATTCCAGCTCTTCAGAACAAGTACAAAAATTTCTTGGGACAGTGAATAATATCTTTTATATTTCATTTGGATTAATCTTATCAGGGGTGACTTTTAGGGGTTGTTTTGTCTTGATATCATCTGGAAGTATTAGGGGGCAGTCCGTTAAGTACATTCCTTCTCTTCAGAACAAGTACAAAAATTTCATGGGAGAGTGAATAATATCTTTTGCATTTAACTTAGATTATTCTTATCGGGGGTAACTTTTAGGGGTTGTTTTGTATCGATATCATCTGGAAGTATTAGGGGGCAGTCCCCTTAGTACTTTTCATCTCTTCAGAACAAGTAAAAAATTTCTTGGGACAGTGAATAATATTTTTTATATTTAATGTGGATTAATCTTATCAGGGGTGACTTTTAAAGTTTGTTTTTTCTCAATATCATCTGGAAGTATAAGGGGGCAGTCCGTTAAGTACATTCCTTCTCTTCAGAACAAGTACAAAAATTTTTTTGGAAAGTGAATAATATATTTTATATTTAATTTGGATTAATCTTATCAGGGGTGACTTTTAGGGGTTGTTTTTTCTCAATATTAGCTGGAAGTATTAGGGGGCAGTCCCCTAAGTACATTCCTTCTCTTCAGAATAAGTTCAAAAATTTTTTGGGAAAGTGAATAATATCTTTTATATTTAACTTGGATTATTCTTATAAGGGGTAACTTTTAGGGGTTGTTTTTCCTCAATATCATCTGGAAGTATTAGGGAGCAGTCCCTAAATTAAATATATCTTTTATATTTAATTTGGATTAATCTTATCAGGGGTGACATTTAAAGGTTGTTTTGTCTCGATATCATCTGGAAGTATTAGGGGGCAGTCCCCTAAGTACATTCCAGCTCTTCAGAACAAGTACAAAAATTTCTTGGGACAGTGAATAATATTTTTTATGTTTAATTTGGATTAATCTTATCAGGGGTGACTTTTAGGGGTTGTTTTGTCTCGATATCATCTGGAAGTATTAGGGGGCATTCTCCTAAGGACATTCCTTCCCTTCAGAACAAGTACAAAAATTTTTTTGGAAAGTGAATAAATATTTTTATTTAATTTGGATTATTCTTATCAGGGGTAACTTTTAGGGGTTGTTTTTTTTTAATATCATCTGAAAGTATTAGGGGGCAGTCCCCTAAGTACATTTCTTCTCTTCAGAACAAGTTCAAAAATTTTTTGGGAAAGTGAATAATATCTTTTATATTTAACTTGGATTATTCTTATCAGGGGTAACTTTTAGGGGTTGTTTTTTCTCAGTATCATCTGGAAGTATTAGGGGGCTGTCCCCTAAGTACATTCCTTCTCTTCAGAACAAGTACAACAATTTTTTTTGGAAAGTGAATAATATCTTTTATATTTAATTTGGATTAATCTTATCAGGGGTGACTTTTAGGGGTTGTTTTGTCTTGATATCATCTGGAAGTATTAGGGGGTAGTCCGTTAAGTACATTCCTTCTCTTCAGAACAAGTACAAAAATTTCTTGGGAGAGTGAATAATATCTTTTGCATTTAACTTAGATTATTCTTATCGGGGGTAACTTTTAGGGGTTGTTTTGTATCGATATCAACTGGAAGTATTAGGGGGCAGTCCGCTAAGTACATTTCTGCTCTTCAGAACAAGTACAAAAATTTCTTGGGATAGTGAATAATATCTTTTATATTTAACTTGGATTATTCTTATCAGGGGTAACTTTTAGGGGTTGTTTTTTCTTAATATCATCTGGAAGTATTAGGGAGCAGTCCCCTAAGTACATTTCTTCTCTTCAGAACAAGTTCAAAAATTTTTTGGGAAAGTGAATAATATCTTTTATATTTAACTTGGATTATTCTTATCAGGGGTGACTTTTAGGGGTTGTTTTTTCTTAATATCATCTGGAAGTATTAGGGAGCAGTCCCCTAAGTACATTTCTTCTCTTCAGAACAAGTTCAAAAATTTTTTGGGAAAGTGAATAATATCTTTTATATTTAACTTGGATTATTCTTATCAGGGGTAACTTTTAGGGGTTGTTTTTCCTCAATATCATCTGGAAGTATTAGGGAGCAGTCCCTAAATTAAATATATCTTTTATATTTAATTTGGATTAATCTTATCAGGGGTGACATTTAAAGGTTGTTTTGTCTCGATATCATCTGGAAGTATTAGGGGGCAGTCCCCTAAGTACATTCCAGCTCTTCAGAACAAGTACAAAAATTTCTTGGGACAGTGAATAATATTTTTTATATTTAATTTGGATTAATCTTATCAGGGGTGACTTTTAGGGGTTGTTTTGTCTCGATATCATCTGGAAGTATTAGGGGGCAGTCTCCTAAGTACATTCCTTCCCTTCAGAACAAGTACAAAAATTTTTTTGGAAAGTGAATAAATATTTATATTTAATTTGGATTATTCTTATTAGGGGTAACTTTTAGGGGTTGTTTTTTCTTAATATCATCTGAAAGTATTAGGGGGCAGTCCCCTAAGTACATTTCTTCTCTTCAGAACAAGTTCAAAAATTTTTTAGGAAAGTGAATAATATCTTTTATATTTAACTTGGATTATTCTTATCAGGGGTAACTTTTAGGGGTTGTTTTTTCTCATTATCATCTTGAAGTATTAGGGAGCAGTCCCCTTAGTACATTCCTTCTCTTCAGAAAAAGTTCAAAAATTTTTTGGGAAAGTGAATAATATCTTTTATATTTAACTTGGATTATTCTTATCAGGGGTGACTTTTAGGGGTTGTTTTGTCTTGATATCATCTGGAAGTATTAGGGGGCAGTCCGTTAAGTACATTCCTTCTCTTCAGAACAAGTACAAAAATTTCTTGGGAGAGTGAATAATATCTTTTGCATTTAACTTAGATTATTCTTATCGGGGGTAACTTTTAGGGGTTGTTTTGTATCGATATCATCTGGAAGTATTAGGGGGCAGTCCCCTTAGTACTTTCCATCTCTTCAGAACAAGTAAAAAATTTCTTGGGACAGTGAATAATATTTTTTATATTTAATGTGGATTAATCTTATCAGGGGTGACTTTTAAAGGTTGTTTTGTCTCAATATCATCTGAAAGTATTAGGGGGCAGTCCGTTAAGTACATTCCTTCTCTTCAGAACAAGTACAAAAATTTCTTGGGACAGTGAATAATATCTTTTATATTTAATTTGGATTAATCTTATCAAGGGTGACTTTTAAAGGTTGTTTTGTCTCGATATCATCTGGAAGTATTAGGGGGCAGTCCCCTTAGTACATTCCAGCTCTTCAGAACAAGTACAAAAATTTCTTGGGACAGTGAATAATATTTTTTATATTTAATTTGGATTAATCTTATGAGGGGTAACTTTTAGGGGTTGTTTTTTCTCAATATCATCTGAAAGTATTAGGGGGGAGTCCCCTAAAAAAATTCCTTCTCTTCAGAACAAGTACAAAATTTTTTTTGGAAAGTGAATAATATCTTTTATATTTAATTTGGATTAATCTTATCAGGGGTGACTTTTAGGGGTTGTTTTTTCTCAATATTATCTGGAAGTATTAGAAGGCAGTCCCCTAAGTACATTCCTTCTCTTCAGAATAAGTTCAAAAATTTTTTGGGAAAGTGAATAATATCTTTTATAGTTAACTTAGATTATTCTTATCAGGGGTAACTTTTAGGGGTTGTTTTTTCTCAATATCATCTGGAAGTATTAGGGGGGAGTCCCCTAAAAAAATTCCTTTTCTTCAGAACAAGTACAAAATTTTTTTTGGAAAGTGAATAATATCTTTTATATTTAATTTGGATTAATCTTATCAGGGGTGACTTTTAGGGGTTGTTTTTTCTCAATATTATCTGGAAGTATTAGAAGGCAGTCCCCTAAGTACATTCCTTCTCTTCAGAATAAGTTCAAAAATTTTTTGGGAAAGTGAATAATATCTTTTATAGTTAACTTAGATTATTCTTATCAGGGGTAACTTTTAGGGGTTGTTTTTTCTTAATATCATCTGGAAGTATTAGGAGGCAGTCCCCTAAGTACATTCCAGCTCTTCAGAACAAGTACAAAAATTTCTTGGAACAGTGAATAATATTTTTTATATTTAATTTAGATTTATCTTATGAGGGGTAACTTTTAGGGGTTGTTTTGTCTCGATATCATCTGGAAGTATTAGGGGGCAGTCCCCTAAGTACATTCCTTCTCTTCAGAACAAGTACAAAAATTTCTTGGGACAGTGAATAATATCTTTTATATTTAATTTGGATTAATCTTATCAGGGGTGACTTTTAGGGGTTGTTTTGTCTGGATATCATCTGAAAGTATTAGGGGGCAGTCCGTTAAGTACATTCCTTCTCTTCAGAACAAGTACAAAAATTTCTTGGGAGAGTGAATAATATCTTTTATATTTCATTTGGATTAATCTTATCAGGGGTGACTTTTAAAGGTTGTTTTGTCTCGATATCATCTGGAAGTATTAAGGGGCAGTCCGCTAAGTACATTCCTGCTCTTTAGAACAAGTACAAAAATTTCTTGGGACAGTGAATAATATTTTTTATATTTAATTTGGATTAATCTTATCAGAGGTGACTTTTAGGGGTTGTTTTTTCTCAATATCATCTGGAAGTATTAGGGGGCAGTCCGCTAAGTACATTCCTGCTCTTTAGAACAAGTACAAAAATTTCTTGGGACAGTGAATAATATCTTTTATATTTAATTTGGATTAATCTTATCAGGGGTAACTTTTAGGGGTTGTTTTGTCTCGATATCATCTGGCAGTATTAGGGGGCAGTCCCCTAAGTACTTTCCATCTCTCCAGAACAAGTACAAAAATTTCTTGGGACAGTGAATAATATCTTTTATATTTAATTTGGATTATTCTTATCAGGGGTAACTTTTAGGGGTTGTTTTTTCTCAATATCATCTGGAAGTATTAGAGGGCAGTCCCCTAAGTACATTCCTTCTCTTCAGAACAAGTACAAAAATTTCTTGGGACAGTGAATAATATCTTTTATATTTCATTTGGATTAATCTTATCAGGGGTGACTTTTAGGGGTTGTTTTGTCTTGATATCATCTGGAAGTATTAGGGGGCAGTCCGTTAAGTACATTCCTTCTCTTCAGAACAAGTACAAAAATTTCTTGGGAGAGTGAATAATATCTTTTGCATTTAACTTAGATTATTCTTATCGGGGGTAACTTTTAGGGGTTGTTTTGTATCGATATCATCTGGAAGTATTAGGGGGCAGTCCCCTTAGTACTTTCCATCTCTTCAGAACAAGTAAAAAATTTCTTGGGACAGTGAATAATATTTTTTATATTTAATGTGGATTAATCTTATCAGGGGTGACTTTTAAAGGTTGTTTTGTCTCAATATCATCTGGAAGTATTAGGGGGCAGTCCGTTAAGTACATTCCTTCTCTTCAGAACAAGTACAAAAATTTCTTGGGACAGTGAATAATATCTTTTATATTTAATTTGGATTAATCTTATCAGGGGTGACTTTTAAAGGTTGTTTTGTCTCGATATCATCTGGAAGTATTAAGGAGCAGTCCGCTAAGTACATTCCTGCTCTTTAGAACAAGTACAAAAATTTCTTGGGACAGTGAATAATATTTTTTATATTTAATTTGCATTAATCTTATCAGAGGTGACTTTTAGGGGTTGTTTTTTCTCAATATCATCTGGAAGTATTAGGGGGCAGTCCGCTAAGTACATTCCTGCTCTTTAGAACAAGTACAAAAATTTCTTGGGACAGTGAATAATATCTTTTATATTTAATTTGGATTAATCTTATCAGGGGTAACTTTTAGGGGTTGTTTTGTCTCGATATCATCTGGCAGTATTAGGGGGCAGTCCCCTAAGTACTTTCCATCTCTCCAGAACAAGTACAAAAATTTCTTGGGACAGTGAATAATATCTTTTATATTTAACTTGGATTATTCTTATCAGGGGTAACTTTTAGGAGTTGTTTTTTCTCAATATCATCTGGAAGTATTAGAGGGCAGTCCCCTAAGTACATTCCTTCTCTTCAGAACAAGTACAAAAATTTCTTGGGACAGTGAATAATATCTTTTATATTTCATTTGGATTAATCTTATCAGGGGTGACTTTTAGGGGTTGTTTTGTCTTGATATCATCTGGAAGTATTAGGGGGCAGTCCGTTAAGTACATTCCTTCTCTTCAGAACAAGTACAAAAATTTCTTGGGAGAGTGAATAATATCTTTTGCATTTAACTTAGATTATTCTTATCGGGGGTAACTTTTAGGGGTTGTTTTGTATCGATATCATCTGGAAGTATTAGGGGGCAGTCCCCTTAGTACTTTCCATCTCTTCAGAACAAGTAAAAAATTTCTTGGGACAGTGAATAATATTTTTTATATTTAATGTGGATTAATCTTATCAGGGGTGACATTTAAAGGTTGTTTTGTCTCGATATCATCTGGAAGTATTAGGGGGCACTCCCCTAAGTACATTCCAGCTCTTCAGAACAAGTACAAAAATTTCTTGGGACAGTGAATAATATTTTTTATATTTAATTTGGATTAATCTTATCAGGGGTGACTTTTAGGGGTTGTTTTGTCTCGATATCATCTGGAAGTATTAGGGGGCAGTCTCCTAAGTACATTCCTTCCCTTCAGAACAAGTACAAAAATTTTTTTGGAAAGTGAATAAATATTTATATTTAATTTGGATTATTCTTATCAGGGGTAACTTTTAGGGGTTGTTTTTTCTTAATATCATCTGAAAGTATTAGGGGGCAGTCCCCTAAGTACATTTCTTCTCTTCAGAACAAGTTCAAAAATTTTTTGGGAAAGTGAATAATATCTTTTATATTTAACTTGGATTATTCTTATCAGGGGTAACTTTTAGGGGTTGTTTTTTCTCATTATCATCTGGAAGTATTAGGGAGCAGTCCCCTTAGTACATTCCTTCTCTTCAGAAAAAGTTCAAAAATTTTTTGGGAAAGTGAATAATATCTTTTTTATTTAACTTGGATTACTCTTATCAGGTGTAACTTTTAGGGGTTGTTTTTTCTTAATATCATCTGGAAGTATTAGGGGGCAGTCCCCTAAGTACATTCCTTCTTTTCAGAACAAGTACAAAAATTTCTTGGGACAGTGAATAATATCTTTTATATTTAATTTGGATTAATCTTATCAGGGGTGACTTTTAGGGGTTGTTTTGTCTTGATATCATCTGGAAGTATTAGGGGGCAGTCCGTTAAGTACATTCCTTCTCTTCAGAAAAAGTACAAAAATTTCTTGGGAGAGTGAATAATATCTTTTGCATTTAACTTAGATTATTCTTATCGGGGGTAACTTTTAGGGGTTGTTTTGTATCGATATCATCTGGAAGTATTAGGGGGCAGTCCCCTTAGTACTTTCCATCTCTTCAGAACAAGTAAAAAATTTCTTGGGACAGTGAATAATATTTTTTATATTTAATGTGGATTAATATTATCAGGAGTGAATTTTAAAGGTTGTTTTGTCTCAATATCATCTGGAAGTATTAGGGGGCAGTCCGTTAAGTACATTCCTTCTCTTCAGAACAAGTACAAAAATTTCTTGGGACAGTGAATAATATCTTTTATATTTAATTTGGATTAATCTTATCAGGGGTGACTTTTAAAGGTTGTTTTGTCTCGATATCATCTGGAAGTATTAGGGGGCAGTCCCCTTAGTACATTCCAGCTCTTCAGAACAAGTACAAAAATTTTTTGGGACAGTGAATAATATTTTTTATATTTAATTTGGATTAATCTTATGAGGGGTGACTTTTAGGGGTTGTTTTGTCTCGATATCATCTGGAAGTATTAGGGGGCAGTCTCCTAAGTACATTCCTTCTCTTCAGAATAAGTTCAAAAATTTTTTGGGAAAGTGAATAATATCTTTTATATTTAATTTGGATTAATCTTATCAGGTGTGACTTTTAGGGGTTGTTTTTTCTAAATATCATCTGGAAGTATTAGAATTCAGTGCCCTAAGTACATTCCTTCTCTTCAGAATAAGTTCAAAAATTTTTTGGGTAAGTGAATAATATCTTTTATAGTTAACTTAGATTATTCTTATCAGGGGTAACTTTTAGGGGTTGTTTTTTCTCAATATCATCTGGAAGTATTAGGAGGCAGTCCCCTAAGTACATTCCAGCTCTTCAGAACAAGTACAAAAATTTCTTGGAACAGTGAATAATATTTTTTATATTTAATTTGGATTTATCTTATCAGGGGTAACTTTTAGGGGTTGTTTTGTCTCGATATCATCTTGAAATATTAGGGGGCAGTCCCCTAAGTACATTCCTTCTCTTCAGAACAAGTACAAAAATTTCTTGGGACAGTGAATAATATCTTTTATATTTAATTTGGATTAATCTTATCAGGGGTGACTTTTAGGGGTTGTTTTGTCTGGATATCATCTGAAAGTATTAGGGGGCAGTCCGTTAAGTACATTCCTTCTCTTCAGAACAAGTACAAAAATTTCTTGGGAGAGTGAATAATATCTTTTATATTTCATTTGGATTAATCTTATCAGGGGTGATTTTTAAAGGTTGTTTTGTCTCGATATCATCTGGAAGTATTAAGGGGCAGTCCGCGAAGTACATTCCTGCTCTTTAGAACAAGTACAAAAATTTCTTGGGACAGTGAATAATATTTTTTATATTTAATTTGGATTAATCTTATCAGAGGTGACTTTTAGGGGTTGTTTTTTCTTAATATCATCTGGAAGTATTAGGGGGCAGTCCGCTAAGTACATTTCTGCTCTTTAGAACAAGTACAAAAATTTCTTGGGACAGTGAATAATATCTTTTATATTTAATTTGGATTAATCTTATCAGGAGTAACTTTTAGAGGGTTGTTTTGTCTCGATATCATCTGGCAGTATTAGGGGGCAGTCCCCTAAGTACTTTCCATCTCTCCAGAACAAGTACAAAAATTTCTTGGGACAGTGAATAATATCTTTTATATTTAACTTGGATTATTCTTATCAGGGGTAACTTTTAGGGGTTGTTTTTTCTCAATATCATCTGGAAGTATTAGAGGGCAGTCCCCTAAGTACATTCCTTCTCTTCAGAACAAGTACAAAAATTTCTAGGGACAGTGAATAATATCTTTTATATTTCATTTGGATTAATCTTATCAGGGGTGACTTTTAGGGGTTGTTTTTTCTTGATATCATCTGGAAGTATTAGAAGGCAGTCCGTTAAGTACATTCCTTCTCTTCAGAACAAGTACAAAAATTTCTTGGGAGAGTGAATAATATCTTTTGCATTTAACTTAGATTATTCTTATCGGGGGTAACTTTTAGGGGTTGTTTTGTATCGATATCATCTGGAAGTATTAGGGGGCAGTCCCCTTAGTACTTTCCATCTCTTCAGAACAAGTAAAAAATTTCTTGGGACAGTGAATAATATTTTTTATATTTAATGTGGATTAATCTTATCAGGGGTGACTTTTAAAGGTTGTTTTGTCTCAATATCATCTGGAAGTATTAGGGGGCAGTCCGTTAAGTACATTCCTTCTCTTCAGAACTAGTACAAAAATTTCTTGGGACAGTGAATAATATCTTTTATATTTAATTTGGATTAATCTTATCAGGGGTGACTTTTAAAGGTTGTTTTGTCTCGATATCATCTGGAAGTATTAGGGGGCAGTCCCCTTAGTACATTCCAGCTCTTCAGAACAAGTACAAAAATTTCTTGGGACAGTGAATAATATTTTTTATATTTAATTTGGATTAATCTTATGAGGGGTGACTTTTAGGGGTTGTTTTGTCTCGATATCATCTGGAAGTATTAGGGGGCAGTCTCCTAAAAACATTCCTTCTCTTCAGAACAAGTACAAAAATTTTTTTGGAAAGTGAATAATATCTTTTATATTTAATTTGGATTAATCTTATCAGGGGTGACTTTTAGGGGTTGTTTTTTCTCAATATCATCTGGAAGTATTAGGGGGCAGTCCCCTAAGTACATTCCTTCTCTTCAGAATAAGTTCAAAAATTTTTTGGGAAAGTGAATAATATCTTTTATAGTTAACTTAGATTATTCTTATCAGGGGTAACTTTTAGGGGTTGTTTTTTCTCAATATCATCTGGAAGTATTAGGGGCCAGTCCCCTAAAAACATTTCTTCTCTTCAGAACAAGTACAAAAATTTTTTTGCAAAGTGAATAATATCTTTTATATTTAATTTGGATTAATCTTATCAGGGGTGACTTTTAGGGGTTGTTTTTTCTCAATATCATCTGGAAGTATTAGAAGGCAGTGTTCTAAGTACATTCCTTCTCTTCAGAATAAGTTCAAAAATTTTTTGGGAAAGTGAATAATATCTTTTATAGTTAACTTAGATTATTCTTATCAGGGGTAACATTTAGGGGTTGTTTTTTCTCAATATCATCTGGAAGTATTAGGAGGCAGTCCCCTAAGTACATTCCAGCTCTTCAGAACAAGTACAAAAATTTCTTGGAACAGTGAATAATATTTTTTATATTTAATTTGGATTTATCTTATCAGGGGTAACTTTTAGGGGTTGTTTTGTCTCGATATCATCTGGAAGTATTAGAGGGCAGTCCCCTAAGTACATTCCTTCTCTTCAGAACGAGTACAAAAATTTCTTGGGACAGTGAATAATATCTTTTTTTTATTTAATTTGGATTAATCTTATCAGGGGTGACTTTTAGGGGTTGTTTTGTCTGGATATCATTTGAAAGTATTAGGGGGCAGTCCGTTTAGTACATTCCTTCTCTTCAGAACAAGTACAAAAATTTCTTGGGACAGTGAATAATATCTTTTATATTTAATTTGGATTAATCTTATCAGGGGTAACTTTTAGGGGTTGTTTTGTCTCGATATCATCTGGCAGTATTAGGGGGCAGTCCCCTAAGTACTTTCCATCTCTCCAGAACAAGTACAAAAATTTCTTGGGACAGTGAATAATATCTTTTATATTTAACTTGGATTATTCTTATCAGGGGTAACTTTTAGGGGTTGTTTTTTCTCAATATCATCTGGAAGTATTAGAGGGCAGTCCTCTAAGTACATTCCTGCTCTTCAGAACAAGTACAAAAATTTCTTGGAACAGTGAATAATATCTTTTATATTTCATTTGGATTAATCTTATCAGGGGTGACTTTTAAAGGTTGTTTTGTCTCGATACCATCTGGAAGTATTAAGGGGCAGTCCGCTAAGTACATTCCTGCTCTTTAGAACAAGTACAAAAATTTCTTGGGACAGTGAATAATATTTTTTATATTTAATTTGGATTAATCTTATCAGGGGTGACTTTTAGGGGTTGTTTTTTCTCAATATCATCTGGAAGTATTAGGGGGCAGTCCGCTAATTACATTCCTGCTCTTTAGAACAAGTAGAAAAATTTCTTGGGACAGTGAATAATATCTTTTAAATTTAATTTGGATTAATCTTATCAGGGGTAACTTTTAGGGGTTGTTTTGTCTCGATATCATCTGGCAGTATTAGGGGGCAGTCCCCTAAGTACTTTCCATCTCTCCAGAACAAGTACAAAAATTTCTTGGGACAGTGAATAATATCTTTTATATTTAATTTGGATTAATCTTATCAGGGGTAACTTTTATGGGTTGTTTTGTCTCGATATCATCTGGAAGTATTAGGGGGCAGTCCCCTAAGTACATTCCTTCTCTTCAGAACAAGTTCAAAAATTTTTTGGGAAAGTGAATAATATCTTTTATATTTAACTTGGATTATTCTTATCAGGGGTAACTTTTAGGGGTTGTTTTTTCTTAATATCATCTGGAAGTATTAGGGCGGGCAGTCCCCTAAGTACATTTCTTCTCTTCAGAACAAGTTCAAAAATTTTTTGGGAAAGTGAATAATATCTTTTATATTTAACATGGATTATTCTTATCAGGGGTAACTTTTAGGGGTTGTTTTTTCTTAATATCATCTGGAAGTATTAGGGGGCAGTCCCCTAAGTACATTCCTTCTCTTCAGAACAAGTACAAAAATTTCTTGGGACAGTGAATAATATCTTTTATATTTAATTTGGATTAATCTTATCAGGGGTGACTTTTAGGGGTTGTTTTGTCTGGATATCATCTAAAAGTATTAGGGGGCAGTCCGTTAAGTACATTCCTTCTCTTCAGAACAAGTACAAAAATTTCTTGGGAGAGTGAATAATATCTTTTCTATTTCATTTGGATTAATCTTATCAGGGGTGACTTTTAAAGGTTGTTTTGTCTCGATATCATCTGGAAGTATTAAGGGGCAGTCCGCTAAGTACATTCCTGCTCTTTAGAACAAGTACAAAAATTTCTTGGGACAGTGAATAATATTTTTTATATTTAATTTGGATTAATCTTATCAGGGGTGACTTTTAGGGGTTGTTTTTTCTCAATATCATCTGGAAGTATTAGGGGGCAGTCCGCTAAGTACATTCCTGCTTTTTAGAAAAAGTACAAAAATTTCTTGGGACAGTGAATAATATTTTTTATATTTAATTTGGATTAATCTTATCAGGGGTAACTTTTAGGGGTTGTTTTTTCTCAATATCATCTGGAAGTATTAGGGAGCAGTCCCCTAAGTACATTCCTTCTCTTCAGAAAAAGTTCAAAAATTTTTTGGGAAAGTGAATAATATCTTTTATATTTAACTTGGATTATTCTTATCAGGGGTAACTTTTAGAGGTTGTTTTTTCTTAATATCATTCGGAAGTATTAGGGGGCAGTCCCCTTAGTACTTTCCATCTTTTCAGAACATGTACAAAAATTTTTTGAGAGAGTGAATAATATCTTTTATATTTAACTTAGATTATTCTTTTTGGGGGTGACTTTTAGGGGTTGTTTTGTCTCGATATCATCTGTAAGTATTAAGGGACAGTCCCCTTAGTACTTTCCATGTCTTTAGAACAAGTACAAAAATTTTTTGGGAAAGTGAATAATATCTTTTATATTTAACTTGGATTATTCTTATCAGGGGTAACTTTCAGGGGTTGTTTTTTCTCAATATCATCTGGAAGTATTAGGGGGCAGTCCCCTAAGTACATTCCTTCTCTTCAGAACAAGTACAAAAATTTCTTGGGACAGTGAATAATATCTTTTATATTTAATTTGGATTAATCTTATCAGGGGTGACTTTTAGGGGTTGTTTTGTCTTGATATCATCTGGAAGTATTAAAGGTTAGTCCCCTAAGTACTTTCCATCTCTTTAGAATAAGTTCAAAAATTTTTTGGGAAAGTGAATAATATTTTTTATATTTAATGTGGATTAATCTTATCAGGGGTGACTTTTAAAGGTTGTTTTGTCTCAATATCATCTGGAAGTATTAAAGGTTAGTCCCCTAAGTACTTTCCATCTCTTTAGAATAAGTTCAAAAATTTTTTGGGAAAGTGAATAATATTTTTTATATTTAATGTGGATTAATCTTATCAGGGGTGACTTTTAAAGGTTGTTTTGTCTTAATATCATCTGGAAGTATTAGGGGGCAGTCCGCTAAGTACATTTCTGCTCTTCAGAACAAGTAAAAAATTTCTTGGGATAGTGACTAATATTTTTTATATTTAATTTGGATTATTCTTATCAGGGGTGACTTTTTGGGCTTGTTTTGTCTCGATATCATCTGAAAGTATTAGGGGGCAGTCCCCTAAGTACATTCCTTCTCTTCAGAAGAAGTACAAAAATTTCTTGGGACAGTGAATAATATTTTTTATATTTAATTTGGATTAATCTTATCAGGGGTGACTTTTAGGGGTATTTTTGTCTCGATATCATCTGGAAGTATTAGGGGGCAGTCTCCTAAGTACATTCCTTCTCTTCAGAAAAAGTACAAAAATTTCTTGGGACAGTGAATAATATTTTTTATATTTAATTTGGATTTATCTTATCAGGGGTAAATTTTAGGGGTTGTTTTTTCTCAATATCATCTGGAAGTATTAGGGGGCAGTCCCCTAAGTACATTCCTTCTCTTCAGAACAAGTTCAAAAATTTTTTGGGAAAGTGAATAATATCTTTTATATTTAACTTGGATTATTCTTATCAGGGGTAACTTTTAGGGGTTGTTTTTTCTCAATATCATCTGGAAGTATTAGGGAGCAGTCCGCTAAGTACATTCCTTCTCTTCAGAAAAAGTTCAAAATTTTTTTGGGAAAGTGAATAATATCTTTTATATTTAACTTGGATTATTCTTATCAGGGGTAACTTTTAGAGGTTGTTTTTTCTTAATATCATTCGGAAGTATTAGGAGGCAGTCCCCTTAGTACTTTCCATCTTTTCAGAGCATGTACAAAAATTTTTTGAGAGAGTGAATAATATCTTTTATATTTAACTTAGATTATTCTTATCGGGGGTGACTTTTAGGGGTTGTTTTGTCTCGATATCATCTGTAAGTATTAAGGAACAGTCCCCTTAGTACTTTCCATGTCTTTAGAACAAGTACAAAAATTTTTTGGGAAAGTGAATAATATCTTTTATATTTAACTTGGATTATTCTTATCAGGGGTAACTTTTAGGGGTTGTTTTTTCTCAATATCATCTGGAAGTATTAGGGGGCAGTCCCCTAAGTACATTCCTTCTCTTCAGAACAATTACAAAAATTTCTTGGGACAGTGAATAATATCTTTTATATTTAATTTGGATAATTCTTATCAGGGGTATTTTTTAGGGGTTGTTTTGTCTCGATATCATCTGGCAGTATTAGGGGGCAGTCCCCTAAGTACTTTCCATCTCTTCAGAACAAGTACAAAAATTTCTTGGGACAGTGAATAATATCTTTTATATTTAATTTGGATTAATCTTATCAGGGGTGACTTTTAGGGGTTGTTTTTTCTCAATATCATCTGGAAGTATTAGGCGGCAGTCCCCTAAGTACATTCCTTCTCTTCAGAACAAGTAAAAAATTTCTTGGGACAGTGAATAATATTTTTTAAATTGAATTTGGATTAATCTTATCAAGGGTGACTTTTAGGGGTTGTTTTTTCTCAATATCATCTGAAAGTATTAGGGGGCAGTCCGCTAAGTACATTCCTGCTCTTTAGAACAAGTACAAAAATTTCTTGGGACAGTGAATAATATTTTTTATATTTAATTTGGATTAATCTTATCAGGGGTGACTTTTAGGGGTTGTTTTTTCTCAATATTATCTGGAAGTATAAGGGGGCAGTCCGCTAAGTACATTCCTGCTCTTTAGAACAAGTACAAAAATTTCTTGGGACAGTGAATAATATCTTTTATATTTAATTTGGATTAATCTTATCAGGGGTGACTTTATGGGTTGTTTTGTCTCAATATCATCTGGAAGTATTAGGGGGCAGTCCGCTTAGTACATTCCTGCTCTTTAGAACAAGTACAAAAATTTCTTGGGACAGTAAATAATATCTTTTATATTTAATTTGGATTAATCTTATCAGGGGTGACTTTTAGGGGTTGTTTTTTCTCAATATTATCTGAAAGTATAAGGGGGCAGTCCGCTAAGTACATTCCTGCTCTTTAGAACAAGTACAAAAATTTTTTGGGAAAGTGAATAATATCTTTTATATTTAACTTGGATTATTCTTATCAGGGGTGACTTTTAGGGGTTGTTTTTTCTCAATATCATCTGGAAGTATTAGGGGGCAGTCCTCTTAGTACATTCCTTCTCTTCAGAACAAGTACAAAAATTTCTTGGGACAGTAAATAATATCTTTTATATTTAATTTGGATTAATCTTATCAGGGGTGACTTTATGGGTTGTTTTGTCTCAATATCATCTGGAAGTATTAGGGGGCAGTCCGCTTAGTACATTCCTGCTCTTTAGAACAAGTACAAAAAGTTCTTGGTACAGTGAATAATATCTTTTATAGTTAATTTGGATTAATCTTATCAGGGGTGACTTTTAGGGGTTGTTTTTTCTCAATATCATCTGGAAGTATTAGGGGGCAGTCCCCTTAGTACATTCCTTCTCTTCAGAACAAGTACAAAAATTTCTTGGGACAGTAAATAATATCTTTTATATTTAATTTGGATTAATCTTATCAGGGGTGACTTTATGGGTTGTTTTGTCTCAATATCATCTGAAAGTATTAGGGGGCAGTCCGTTAAGTACATTCCTTCTCTTCAGAACAAGTACAAAAATTTCTTGGGAGAGTGAATAATATCTTTTACATTTAACTTAGGTTTTTCTTATCGGGGGTAACTTTTAGGGGTTGTTTTGTCTCGATATCATCTGGCAGTATTAGGGGGCAGTTCCCTAAGTACATTCCTTCTCTTCAGAACAAGTAC
This sequence comes from Ganaspis brasiliensis, assembly GCA_037103525.1. Classification (NCBI taxonomy): domain Eukaryota; kingdom Metazoa; phylum Arthropoda; class Insecta; order Hymenoptera; family Figitidae; genus Ganaspis; species Ganaspis brasiliensis. The sequence goes on along the minus strand of JAZKLR010000807.1, from coordinate 55,111 downwards.
AAAAATTTCTTGGGAGAGTGAATAATATCTTTTATATTTCATTTGGATTAATGTTATCAGGGGTGACTTTTAAAGGTTGTTTTGTCTCGATATCATCTGGAAGTATTAAGGGGCAGTCCGCTTAGTACATTCCTGCTCTTTAGAACAAGTACAAAAATTTCTTGGGACAGTGAATAATATTTTTTATATTTAATTTGGATTAATCTTATCAGGGGTGACTTTTAGGGGTTGTTTTTTCTCAATATCATCTGGAAGTATTAGGGGGCAGTCCGCTAAGTACATTCCTGCTCTTTAGAACAAGTACAAAAATTTCTTGGGACAGTGAATAATATCTTTTATAGTTAATTTGGATTAATCTTATCAGGGGTAACTTTTAGGGGTTGTTTTGTCTCGATATCATCTGGCAGTATTAGGGGGCAGTCCCCTAAGTACTTTTTATCTCTCCAGAACAAGTACAAAAATTTTTTAGGACAGTGAATAATATCTTTTATATTTAATTTGGATTAATCCTATCAGGGGTGACTTTTAAAGGTTGTTTTGTCTCGATATCATCTGAAAGTATTAGGGGGCAGTCCCCTAAGTACATTCCTTCTCTTCAGAACAAGGATAAAAATGTTTTTGGAAAGTGAATAATATCTTTTATATTTAATTTGGATTAATCTTATCAGGGGTGACTTTTAGGGATTGTTTTGTCTTGATATCATCTGGAAGTATTAAAGGTTAGTCCCCTAAGTACTTTCCATCTCTTTTGAATAAGTTCAAAAATCTTTTGGGAAAGTGAATAATATTTTTTATATTTAATGTGGATTAATCTTATCAGGAGTGACTTTTAAAGGTTGTTTTGTCTCAATATCATCTGGAAGTATTAAAGGTTAGTCCCCTAAGTACTTTCCATCTCTTTAGAATAAGTTCAAAAATTTTTTGGGAAAGTGAATAATATTTTTTATATTTAATGTGGATTAATCTTATCAGGGGTGACTTTTAAAGTTTGTTTTGTCTCAATATCATCTGGAAGTATTAGGGGGCAGTCCGCTAAGTACATTTCTGCTCTTCAGAACAAGTAAAAAATTTCTTGGGATAGTGACTAATATTTTTTATATTTAATTTGGATTATTCTTATCAGGGGTGACTTTTAGGGCTTGTTTTGTCTCGATATCATCTGAAAGTATTAGGGGGCAGTCCGTTAAGTACATTCCTTCTCTTTAGAACAAGTACAAAAATTTCTTGGGACAGTGAATAATATCTTTTATAGTTAATTTGGATTAATCTTATCAGGGGTAACTTTTAGGGGTTGTTTTGTCTCGATATCATCTGGCAGTATTAGAGGGCAGTCCCCTAAGTACTTTTTATCTCTCCAGAACAAGTACAAAAATTTCTTGGGACAGTGAATAATATCTTTTATATTTAATTTGGATTTATCTTATCAGGGGTGACTTTTAGGGCTTGTTTTGTCTCGATATCATCTGAAAGTATTAGGGGGCAGTCCGCTAAGTACATTCCTGCTCTTCAGAACAAGTAAAAAATTTCTTGGGATAGTGACTAATATTTTTTATATTTAATTTGGATTATTCTTATCAGGGGTGACTTTTAGGGCTTGTTTTGTCTCGATATCATCTGAAAGTATTAGAGGGCAGTCCCCTAAGTACATTCCTTCTCTTCAGAACAAGGACAAAAATGTTTTTGGAAAGTGAATAATATCTTTTATATTTAATTTGGATTAATCTTATCTGGGGTGACTTTTAGGGGTTGTTTTGTCTTGATATAATCTGGAAGTATTAAAGGTTAGTCCCCTAAGTACTTTCCATCTCTTTAGAATAAGTTCAAAAATTTTTTGGGAAAGTGAATAATATTTTTTATATTTAATGTGGATTAATCTTATCAGGGGTGACTTTTAAAGGTTGTTTTGTCTCAATATCATCTGGAAGTATTAGGGGGCAGTCCGCTAAGTACATTTCTGCTCTTCAGAACAAGTAAAAAATTTCTTGGGATAGTGACTAATATTTTTTATATTTAATTTGGATTATTCTTATCAGGGGTGACTTTTAGGGCTTGTTTTGTCTCGATATCATCTGAAAGTATTAGGGGGCAGTCCCCTAAGTACATTCCTTCTCTTTAGAACAAGTACAAAAATTTCTTGGGACAGTGAATAATATCTTTTATAGTTAATTTGGATTAATCTTATCAGGGGTAACTTTTAGGGGTTGTTTTGTCTCGATATCATCTGGCAGTATTAGAGGGCAGTCCCCTAAGTACTTTTTATCTCTCCAGAACAAGTACAAAAATTTCTTGGGACAGTGAATAATATCTTTTATATTTAATTTGGATTTATCTTATCAGGGGTGACTTTTAGGGCTTGTTTTGTCTCGATATCATCTGAAAGTATTAGGGGGCAGTCCGTTAAGTACATTCCTTCTCTTCAGAACAAGTACAAAAATTTCTTGGGAAAGTGAATAATATCTTTTACATTTAACTTAGGTTTTTCTTATCGGGGGTAACTTTTAGGGGTTGTTTTGTCTCGATATCATCTGGCAGTATTAGGGGGCAGTCCCCTAAGTACTTTCCATCTCTCCAGAACAAGTACAAAAATTTCTTGGGACAGTGAATAATATCTTTTATATTTAATTTGGATTAATCTTATCAGGGGTGACTTTTAGGGGTTGTTTTGTCTGGATATCATCTGAAAGTATTAGAGGGCAGTCTGTTAAGTACATTCCTTCTCTTCAGAACAAGTACAAAAATTTCTTGGGAGAGTGAATAATATCTTTTACATTTAACTTAGGTTTTTCTTATCGGGGGTAACTTTTAGGGGTTGTTTTGTCTCGATATCATCTGGAAGTATTAGGGGGCAGTCCCCTAAGTACATTCCTTCTCTTCAGAACAAGTACAAAAATTTCTTGGGACAGTGAATAATATCTTTTATATTTAATTTGGATTAATCTTATCAGGGGTGACTTTTAGGGGTTGTTTTGTCTTGATATCATCTGGAAGTATTAGGGGGCAGTCCGTTAAGTACATTCCTTTTCTTCAGAACAAGTAAAAAATTTCTTGGGATAGTGACTAATATTTTTTATATTTAATTTGGATTATTCTTATCAGGGGTGACTTTTAGGGCTTGTTTTGTCTCGATATCATCTGAAAGTATTAGGGGGCAGTCCGTTAAGTACATTCCTTCTCTTCAGAACAAGTACAAAAATTTCTTGGGAGAGTGAATAATATCTTTTACATTTAACTTAGGTTTTTCTTATCGGGGGTAACTTTTAGGGGTTGTTTTGTCTCGATATCATCTGGCAGTATTAGGGGGCAGTCCCCTAAGTACATTCCTTCTCTTCAGAACAAGTACAAAAAATTCTTGGGAGAGTGAATAATATCTTTTATATTTCATTTGGATTAGTGTTATCAGGGGTGACTTTTAAAGGTTGTTTTGTCTCGATATCATCTGGAAGTATTAAGGGGCAGTCCGCTAAGTACATTCCTGCTCTTTAGAACAAGTACAAAAATTTCTTGGGACAGTGAATAATATTTTTTATATTTAATTTGGATTAATCTTATCAGGGGTGACTTTTAGGGGTTGTTTTTTCTCAATATCATCTGAAAGTATTAGGGGGCAGTCCGCTAAGTACATTCCTGCTCTTTAGAACAAGTACAAAAATTTCTTGGGACAGTGAATAATATCTTTTATAGTTAATTTGGATTAATCTTATCAGGGGTAACTTTTAGGGGTTGTTTTGTCTCGATATCATCTGGCAGTATTAGGGGGCAGTCCCCTAAGTACTTTTTATCTCTCCAGAACAAGTACAAAAATTTCTTGGGACAGTGAATAATATCTTTTATATTTAATTTGGATTTATCTTATCAGGGGTAACTTTTATGGGTTGTTTTGTCTCGATATCATCTGGAAGTATTAGGGGGCAGTCCCCTAAGTACATTCCTTCTCTTCAGAAGAAGTACAAAAATTTCTTGGGACAGTGAATAATATCTTTTATATTTAATTTGGATTAATCTTATCAGGGGTGACTTTTAGGGGTTGTTTTGTCTCGATATCATCTGAAAGTATTAGGGGGCAGTCCGTTAAGTACATTCCTTCTCTTCAGAACAAGTACAAAAATTTCTTGGGAGAGTGAATAATATCTTTTACATTTAACTTAGGTTTTTCTTATCGGGGGTAACTTTTAGGGGTTGTTTTGTCTCGATATCATCTGGCAGTATTAGGGGGCAGTCCCCTAAGTACTTTCCATCTCTCCAGAACAAGTACAAAAATTTCTTGGGACAGTGAATAATATCTTTTATATTTAATTTGGATTAATCTTATCAGGGGTGACTTTTAGGGGTTGTTTTGTCTGGATATCATCTGAAAGTATTAGGGGGCAGTCCGTTAAGTACATTCCTTCTCTTCAGAACAAGTACAAAAATTTCTTGGGAGAGTGAATAATATCTTTTACATTTAACTTAGGTTTTTCTTATCGGGGGTAACTTTTAGGGGTTGTTTTGTCTCGATATCATCTGGAAGTATTAGGGGGCAGTCCCTTAAGTACATTTCTTCTCCTCAGAAGAAGTACAAAAATTTCTTGGGACAGTGAATAATATCTTTTATATTTAATTTGGATTTATCTTATCGGGGGTAACTTTTAGGGGTTGTTTTGTCTCGATATCATCTGGCAGTATTAGGGGGCAGTCCCCTAAGTACTTTCCATCTCTCCAGAACAAGTACAAAAATTTCTTGGGACAGTGAATAATATCTTTTATATTTAATTTGGATTAATCTTATCAGGGGTGACTTTTAGGGGTTGTTTTGTCTTGATATCATCTGGAAGTATTAGGGGGCAGTCCGTTAAGTACATTCCTTTTCTTCAGAACAAGTACAAAAATTTCTTGGGAGAGTGAATAATATCTTTTGCATTTAACTTAGATTATTCTTATCAGGGGTAACTTTTAGGGGTTGTTTTTTCTCAATATCATCTGAAAGTATTAGGGAGCAGTCCCCTAAGTACATTCCTTCTCTTCAGAACAAGTTCAAAAATTTTTTGGGAAAGTGAATAATATCTTTTATATTTAACTTGGATTATTCTTATCAGGGGTGACTTTTAGGGGTTGTTTTGTCTTGATATCATCTGGAAGTATTAGGGGGCAGTCCTCTTAGTACTTTCCATCTCTTCAGAACAAGTAAAAAATTTCTTGGGACAGTGAATAATATTTTTTATATTTAATGTGGATTAATCTTATCAGGGTTGACTTTTAAAGGTTGTTTTGTCTCAATATCATCTGGAAGTATTAGGGGGCAGTCCGCTAAGTACATTCCTGCTCTTCAGAACAAGTAAAAAATTTCTTGGGATAGTGACTAATATTTTTTATATTTAATTTGGATTATTCTTATCGGGGGTGACTTTTAGGGCTTGTTTTGTCTCGATATCATCTGAAAGTATTAGGGGGCAGTCCCCTAAGTACATTCCTTCTCTTCAGAACAAGGACAAAAATGTTTTTGGAAAGTGAATAATATCTTTTATATTTAATTTGGATTAATCTTATCAGGGGTGACTTTTAGGGGTTGTTTTGTCTTGATATCATCTGGAAGTATTAAAGGTTAGTCCCCTAAGTACTTTCCATCTCTTTAGAATAAGTTCAAAAATTTTTTGGGAAAGTGAATAATATTTTTTATATTTAATGTGGATTAATCTTATCAGGGGTGACTTTTAAAGGTTGTTTTGTCTCAATATCATCTGGAAGTATTAAAGGTTAGTCCCCTAAGTACTTTCCATCTCTTTAGAATAAGTTCAAAAATTTTTTGGGAAAGTGAATAATATTTTTTATATTTAATGTGGATTAATCTTATCAGGGGTGACTTTTAAAGGTTGTTTTGTCTCAATATCATCTGGAAGTATTAGGGGGCAGTCCGCTAAGTACATTTCTGCTCTTCAGAACAAGTAAAAAATTTCTTGGGATAGTGACTAATATTTTTTATATTTAATTTGGATTATTCTTATCAGGGGTGACTTTTAGGGCTTGTTTTGTCTCGATATCATCTGAAAGTATTAGGGGGCAGTCCGTTAAGTACATTCCTTCTCTTTAGAACAAGTACAAAAATTTCTTGGGACAGTGAATAATATCTTTTATAGTTAATTTGGATTAATCTTATCAGGGGTAACTTTTAGGGGTTGTTTTGTCTCGATATCATCTGGCAGTATTAGAGGGCAGTCCCCTAAGTACTTTTTATCTCTCCAGAACAAGTACAAAAATTTCTTGGGACAGTGAATAATATCTTTTATATTTAATTTGGATTTATCTTATCAGGGGTGACTTTTAGGGCTTGTTTTGTCTCGATATCATCTGAAAGTATTAGGGGGCAGTCCGCTAAGTACATTCCTGCTCTTCAGAACAAGTAAAAAATTTCTTGGGATAGTGACTAATATTTTTTATATTTAATTTGGATTATTCTTATCAGGGGTGACTTTTAGGGCTTGTTTTGTCTCGATATCATCTGAAAGTATTAGGGGGCAGTCCCCTAAGTACATTCCTTCTCTTCAGAACAAGGACAAAAATGTTTTTGGAAAGTGAATAATATCTTTTATATTTAATTTGGATTAATCTTATCAGGGGTGACTTTTAGGGGTTGTTTTGTCTTGATATAATCTGGAAGTATTAAAGGTTAGTCCCCTAAGTACTTTCCATCTCTTTAGAATAAGTTCAAAAATTTTTTGGGAAAGTGAATAATATTTTTTATATTTAATGTGGATTAATCTTATCAGGGGTGACTTTTAGGGCTTGTTTTGTCTCGATATCATCTGAAAGTATTAGGGGGCAGTCCGCTAAGTACATTCCTGCTCTTCAGAACAAGTAAAAAATTTCTTGGGATAGTGACTAATATTTTTTATATTTAATTTGGATTATTCTTATCAGGGGTGACTTTTAGGGCTTGTTTTGTCTCGATATCATCTGAAAGTATTAGGGGGCAGTCCCCTAAGTACATTCCTTCTCTTCAGAACAAGGACAAAAATGTTTTTGGAAAGTGAATAATATCTTTTATATTTAATTTGGATTAATCTTATCAGGGGTGACTTTTAGGGGTTGTTTTGTCTTGATATCATCTGGAAGTATTAAGAGGCAGTCCGCTAAGTACATTCCTGCTCTTTAGAACAAGTACAAAAATTTCTTGGGACAGTGAATAATATTTTTTATATTTAATTTGGATTAATCTTATCAGGGGTGACTTTTAGGGGTTGTTTTTTCTCAATATCATCTGGAAGTATTAGGGGGCAGTCCGCTAAGTACATTCCTGCTCTTTAGAACAAGTACAAAAATTTCTTGGGACAGTGAATAATATCTTTTATAGTTAATTTGGATTAATCTTATCAGGGGTAACTTTTAGGGGTTGTTTTGTCTCGATATCATCTGGCAGTATTAGGGGGCAGTCCCCTAAGTACTTTTTATCTCTCCAGAACAAGTACAAAAATTTCTTGGGACAGTGAATAATATCTTTTATATTTAATTTGGATTTATCTTATCAGGGGTAACTTTTATGGGTTGTTTTGTCTCGATATCATCTGGAAGTATTAGGGGGCAGTCCCCTAAGTACATTCCTTCTCTTCAGAAGAAGTACAAAAATTTCTTGGGACAGTGAATAATATCTTTTATATTTAATTTGGATTAATCTTATCAGGGGTGACTTTTAGGGGTTGTTTTGTCTCGATATCATCTGAAAGTATTAGGGGGCAGTCCGTTAAGTACATTCCTTCTCTTCAGAACAAGTACAAAAATTTCTTGGGAAAGTGAATAATATCTTTTACATTTAACTTAGGTTTTTCTTATCGGGGGTAACTTTAAGGGGTTGTTTTGTCTCGATATCATCTGGCAGTATTAGGGGGCAGTCCCCTAAGTACTTTCCATCTCTCCAGAACAAGTACAAAAATTTCTTGGGACAGTGAATAATATCTTTTATATTTAATTTGGATTAATCTTATCAGGGGTGACTTTTAGGGGTTGTTTTGTCTGGATATCATCTGAAAGTATTAGAGGGCAGTCCGTTAAGTACATTCCTTCTCTTCAGAACAAGTACAAAAATTTCTTGGGAGAGTGAATAATATCTTTTACATTTAACTTAGGTTTTTCTTATCGGGGGTAACTTTTAGGGGTTGTTTTGTCTCGATATCATCTGGAAGTATTAGGGGGCAGTCCCCTAAGTACATTCCTTCTCTTCAGAACAAGTACAAAAATTTCTTGGGACAGTGAATAATATCTTTTATATTTAATTTGGATTAATCTTATCAGGGGTGACTTTTAGGGGTTGTTTTGTCTTGATATCATCTGGAAGTATTAGGGGGCAGTCCGTTTAGTACATTCCTTTTCTTCAGAACAAGTAAAAAATTTCTTGGGATAGTGACTAATATTTTTTATATTTAATTTGGATTATTCTTATCAGGGGTGACTTTTAGGGCTTGTTTTGTCTCGATATCATCTGAAAGTATTAGGGGGCAGTCCGTTAAGTACATTCCTTCTCTTCAGAACAAGTACAAAAATTTCTTGGGAGAGTGAATAATATCTTTTACATTTAACTTAGGTTTTTCTTATCGGGGGTAACTTTTAGGGGTTGTTTTGTCTCGATATCATCTGGCAGTATTAGGGGGCAGTCCCCTAAGTACATTCCTTCTCTTCAGAACAAGTACAAAAATTTCTTGGGAGAGTGAATAATATCTTTTATATTTCATTTGGATTAATGTTATCAGGGGTGACTTTTAAAGGTTGTTTTGTCTCGATATCATCTGGAAGTATTAAGGGGCAGTCCGCTAAGTACATTCCTGCTCTTTAGAACAAGTACAAAAATTTCTTGGGACAGTGAATAATATTTTTTATATTTAATTTGGATTAATCTTATCAGGGGTGACTTTAAGGGGTTGTTTTTTCTCAATATCATCTGAAAGTATTAGGGGGCAGTCCGCTAAGTACATTCCTGCTCTTTAGAACAAGTACAAAAATTTCTTGGGACAGTGAATAATATCTTTTATAGTTAATTTGGATTAATCTTATCAGGGGTAACTTTTAGGGGTTGTTTTGTCTCGATATCATCTGGCAGTATTAGGGGGCAGTCCGCTAAGTACTTTTTATCTCTCCAGAACAAGTACAAAAATTTCTTGGGACAGTGAATAATATCTTTTATATTTAATTTGGATTTTTCTTATCAGGGGTAACTTTTATGGGTTGTTTTGTCTCGATATCATCTGGAAGTATTAGGGGGCAGTCCCCTAAGTACATTCCTTCTCTTCAGAAGAAGTACAAAAATTTCTTGGGACAGTGAATAATATCTTTTATATTTAATTTGGATTAATCTTATCAGGGGTGACTTTTAGGGGTTGTTTTGTCTCGATATCATCTGAAAGTATTAGGGGGCAGTCCGTTAAGTACATTCCTTCTCTTCAGAACAAGTACAAAAATTTCTTGGGAGAGTGAATAATATCTTTTACATTTAACTTAGGTTTTTCTTATCGGGGGTAACTTTTAGGGGTTGTTTTGTCTCGATATCATCTGGCAGTATTAGGGGGCAGTCCCCTAAGTACTTTCCATCTCTCCAGAACAAGTACAAAAATTTCTTGGGACAGTGAATAATATCTTTTATATTTAATTTGGATTAATCTTATCAGGGGTGACTTTTAGGGGTTGTTTTGTCTGGATATCATCTGAAAGTATTAGGGGGCAGTCCGTTAAGTACATTCCTTCTCTTCAGAACAAGTACAAAAATTTCTTGGGAGAGTGAATAATATCTTTTACATTTAACTTAGGTTTTTCTTATCGGGGGTAACTTTTAGGGGTTGTTTTGTCTCGATATCATCTGGAAGTATTAGGGGGCAGTCCCTTAAGTACATTTCTTCTCCTCAGAAGAAGTACAAAAATTTCTTGGGACAGTGAATAATATCTTTTATATTTAATTTGGATTTATCTTATCGGGGGTAACTTTTAGGGGTTGTTTTGTCTCGATATCATCTGGCAGTATTAGGGGGCAGTCCCCTAAGTACTTTCCATCTCTCCAGAACAAGTACAAAAATTTCTTGGGACAGTGAATAATATCTTTTATATTTAATTTGGATTAATCTTATCAGGGGTGACTTTTAGGGGTTGTTTTGTCTTGATATCATCTGGAAGTATTAGGGGGCAGTCCGTTAAGTACATTCCTTTTCTTCAGAACAAGTACAAAAATTTCTTGGGAGAGTGAATAATATCTTTTGCATTTAACTTAGATTATTCTTATCAGGGGTAACTTTTAGGGGTTGTTTTTTCTCAATATCATCTGAAAGTATTAGGGAGCAGTCCCCTAAGTACATTCCTTCTCTTCAGAACAAGTTCAAAAATTTTTTGGGAAAGTGAATAATATCTTTTATATTTAACTTGGATTATTCTTATCAGGGGTGACTTTTAGGGGTTGTTTTGTCTTGATATCATCTGGAAGTATTAGGGGGCAGTCCTCTTAGTACTTTCCATCTCTTCAGAACAAGTAAAAAATTTCTTGGGACAGTGAATAATATTTTTTATATTTAATGTGGATTAATCTTATCAGGGTTGACTTTTAAAGGTTGTTTTGTCTCAATATCATCTGGAAGTATTAGGGGGCAGTCCGCTAAGTACATTCCTGCTCTTCAGAACAAGTAAAAAATTTCTTGGGATAGTGACTAATATTTTTTATATTTAATTTGGATTATTCTTATCGGGGGTGACTTTTAGGGCTTGTTTTGTCTCGATATCATCTGAAAGTATTAGAGGGCAGTCCCCTAAGTACATTCCTTCTCTTCAGAACAAGGACAAAAATGTTTTTGGAAAGTGAATAATATCTTTTATATTTAATTTGGATTAATCTTATCAGGGGTGACTTTTAGGGGTTGTTTTGTCTTGATATCATCTGGAAGTATTAAAGGTTAGTCCCCTAAGTACTTTCCATCTCTTTAGAATAAGTTCAAAAATTTTTTGGGAAAGTGAATAATATTTTTTATATTTAATGTGGATTAATCTTATCAGGGGTGACTTTTAAAGGTTGTTTTGTCTCAATATCATCTGGAAGTATTAAAGGTTAGTCCCCTAAGTACTTTCCATCTCTTTAGAATAAGTTCAAAAATTTTTTGGGAAAGTGAATAATATTTTTTATATTTAATGTGGATTAATCTTATCAGGGGTGACTTTTAAAGGTTGTTTTGTCTCAATATCATCTGGAAGTATTAGGGGGCAGTCCGCTAAGTACATTTCTGCTCTTCAGAACAAGTAAAAAATTTCTTGGGATAGTGACTAATATTTTTTATATTTAATTTGGATTATTCTTATCAGGGGTGACTTTTAGGGCTTGTTTTGTCTCGATATCATCTGAAAGTATTAGGGGGCAGTCCCCTAAGTACATTCCTTCTCTTCAGAAGAAGTACAAAAATTTCTTGGTACAGTGAATAATATTTTTTATATTTAATTTGGATTAATCTTATCAGGGGTGACTTTTAGGGGTATTTTTGTCTCGATATCATCTGGAAGTATTAGGGGGCAGTCTCCTAAGTACATTCCTTCTCTTCAGAAGAAGTACAAAAATTTCTTGGGACAGCGAATAATATCTTTTATATTTAATTTGGATTAATCTTATCAGGGGTGACTTTTAGGGGTTGTTTTGTCTCGATATCATCTGAAAGTATTAGGGGGCAGTCCGTTAAGTACATTCCTTCTCTTCAGAACAAGTACAAAAATTTCTTGGGAGAGTGAATAATATTTTTTATATTTAATTTGGATTTATCTTATCAGGGGTAACTTTTAGGGGTTGTTTTTTCTCAATATCATCTGGAAGTATTAGGGGGCAGTCCCCTAAGTACATTCCTTCTCTTCAGAACAAGTTCAAAAATTTTTTGGGAAAGTGAATAATATCTTTTATATTTAACTTGGATTATTCTTATCAGGGGTAACTTTTAGGGGTTGTTTTTTCTCAATATCATCTGGAAGTATTAGGGAGTAGTCCCCTAAGTACATTCCTTCTCTTCAGAAAAAGTTCAAAAATTTTTTGGGAAAGTGAATAATATCTTTTATATTTAACTTGGATTATTCTTATCAGGGGTAACTTTTAGAGGTTGTTTTTTCTTAATATCATTCGGAAGTATTAGGGGGCAGTCCCCTTAGTACTTTCCATCTTTTCAAAACATGTACAAAAATTTTTTGAGAGAGTGAATAATATCTTTTATATTTAACTTAGATTATTCTTATCGGGGGTGACTTTTAGGGGTTGTTTTGTCTCGATATCATCTGTAAGTATTAAGGAACAGTCCCCTTAGTACATTCCATGTCTTTAGAACAAGTACAAAAATTTTTTGGGAAAGTGAATAATATCTTTTATATTTAACTTGGATTATTCTTATCAGGGGTAACTTTTAGGGGTTGTTTTTTCTCAATATCATCTGGAAGTATTAGGGGGCAGTCCCCTAAGTACATTCCTTCTCTTCAAAACAATTACAAAAATTTCTTGGGACAGTGAATAATATCTTTTATATTTAATTTGGATTAATCTTATCAGGGGTATTTTTTAGGGGTTGTTTTGTCTCGATATCATCTGGCAGTATTAGGGGGCAGTCCCCTAAGTACTTTCCATCTCTTCAGAACAAGTACAAAAATTTCTTGGGACAGTGAATAATATCTTTTATATTTAATTTGGATTAATCTTATCAGGGGTGACTTTTAGGGGTTGTTTTTTCTCAATATCATCTGGAAGTATTAGGGGGCAGTCCCCTAAGTACATTCCTTCTCTTCAGAACAAGTAAAAAATTTCTTGGGACAGTGAATAATATTTTTTAAATTGAATTTGGATTAATCTTATCAAGGGTGACTTTTAGGGGTTGTTTTTTCTCAATATCATCTGAAAGTATTAGGGGGCAGTCCGCTAAGTACATTCCTGCTCTTTAGAACAAGTACAAAAATTTCTTGGGACAGTGAATAATATTTTTTATATTTAATTTGGATTAATCTTATCAGGGGTGACTTTTAGGGGTTGTTTTTTCTCAATATCATCTGGAAGTATTAGGGGGCAGTCCGCTAAGTACATTCCTGCTCTTTAGAACAAGTACAAAAATTTCTTGGGACAGTGAATAATATCTTTTATATTTAATTTGGATTAATCTTATCAGGGGTGACTTTTAAGGGTTGTTTTTTCTCAATATCATCTGGAAGTATTAGGGGGCAGTCCCCTTAGTACATTCCTTCTCTTCAGAACAAGTACAAAAATTTCTTGGGACAGTGAATAATATCTTTTATATTTAATTTGGTTTAATCTTATCAGGGGTGACTTTATGGGTTGTTTTGTCTCGATATCATCTGAAAGTATTAGGGGGCAGTCCGTTAAGTACATTCCTTCTCTTCAGAACAAGTACAAAAAGTTCTTGGGAGAGTGAATAATATCTTTTACATTTAACTTAGGTTTTTCTTATCGGGGGTAACTTTTAGGGGTTGTTTTGTATCAATATCATCTGAAAGTATTAGGGGGCAGTCCCCTTAGTACTTTCCATCTCTTCAGAACAAGTAAAAAATTTCTTGGGACAGTGAATAATATTTTTTAAATTGAATTTGGATTAATCTTATCAGGGGTGACTTTTAGGGGTTGTTTTTTCTCAATATCATCTGAAAGTATTAGGGGGCAGTCCCCTAAGTACATTCCTTCTCTTCAGAACAAGTTCAAAAATTTTTTGGGAAAGTGAATAATATCTTTTATATTTAACTTAGGTTTTTCTTATCAGGGGTAACTTTTAGGAGTTGTTTTTTCTCAATATCATCTGGAAGTACTAGGGGGCAGTCCCCTAAGTACATTCCTTCTCTTCAGAACAAGTTCAAAAATTTTTTGGGAAAGTGAATAATATCTTTTATATTTAACTTGGATTATTCTTATCAGGGGTAACTTTTAGGGGTTATTTTTTCTCAATATCATCTGGAAGTATTAGGGAGCAGTCCCCTAAGTACATTCCTTCTCTTCAGAAAAAGTTCAAAAATTTTTTGGGAAAGTGAATAATATCTTTTATATTTAACTTGGATTATTCTTATCAGGGGTAACTTTTAGAGGTTGTTTTTTCTTAATATCATTCGGAAGTATTAGGGGGCAGTCCCCTTAGTACTTTCCATCTTTTCAGAACATGTACAAAAATTTTTTGAGAGAGTGAATAATATCTTTTATATTTAACTTAGATTATTCTTATCGGGGGTGAGTTTTAGGGGTTGTTTTGTCTCGATATCATCTGTAAGTATTAAGGGACAGTCCCTTTAGTACTTTCCATGTCTTTAGAACAAGTACAAAAATTTTTTGGGAAAGTGAATAATATCTTTTATATTTAACTTGGATTATTCTTATCAGGGGTGACTTTTAGGGGTTGTTTTGTCTGGATATCATATGAAAGTATTAGGGGGCAGTCCGTTAAGTACATTCCTTCTTTTCAGAACAAGTACAAAAATTTTTTGGGAAAGTGAATAATATCTTTTATATTTAACTTGGATTATTCTTATCAGGGGTGACTTTTAGGGGTTGTTTTTTCTCAATATCATCTGGAAGTATTAGGGGGCAGTCCCCTAAGTACATTCCTTCTCTTCAGAATAAGTTCAAAAATTTTTTGGGAAAGTGAATAATATCTTTTATATTTAACTTAGATTATTCTTATCAGGGGTAACTTTTAGGGGTTGTTTTTTCTCAAAATCATCTGGAAGTATTAGGGGGCAGTCCCCTAAGTACATTCCTTCTCTTCAGAACAAGTTCAAAAATTTTTTGGGAAAGTGAATAATATCTTTTATATTTAACTTGGATTATTCTTATCAGGGGTAACTTTTAGGGGTTGTTTTTTCTCAATATCATCTGGAAGTATTAGGGGGCAGTCCCCTAAGTACATTCCTTCTCTTCAGAACAAGTACAAAAATTTCTTGGGACAGTGAATAATATCTTTTATATTTAATTTGGATTAATCTTATCAGGGGTATTTTTTAGGGGTTGTTTTGCCTCGATATCATCTGGAAGTATTAGGGGGCAGTCCCTTAAGTACATTCCTTCTCTTCAGAACAAGTACAAAAATTTCTTGGGACAGTGAATAATATCTTTTATACTTAATTTGGATTAATCTTATCAGGGGTGACTTTTAGGGGTTGTTTTTTCTCAATATCATGTGGAAGTATTAGGGGGCAGTCCCCTAAGTACATTCCTTCTCTTCAGAACAAGTAAAAAATTTCTTGGGACAGTGAATAATATTTTTTAAATTAAATTTGGATTAATCTTATCAGGGGTGACTTTTAGGGGTTGTTTTTTCTCAATATCATCTGAAAGTATTAGGGGGCAGTCTGCTAAGTACATTCCTGCTCTTTAGAACAAGTACAAAAATTTCTTGGGACAGTGAATAATATTTTTTATATTTAATTTGGATTAATCTTATCAGGGGTGACTTTTAGGGGTTGTTTTTTCTCAATATCATCTGGAAGTATTAGGGGGCAGTCCGCTAAGTACATTCCTGCTCTTTAAAACAAGTACAAAAATTTCTTGGGACAGTGAATAATATCTTTTATATTTAATTTGGATTAATCTTATCAGGGGTGACTTTTAGGGGTTGTTTTTTCTCAATATCATCTGGAAGTATTAGGGGGCAGTCCCCTAAGTACATTCCTTCTCTTCAGAATAAGTTCAAAAATTTTTTGGGAAAGTGAATAATATCTTTTATATTTAACTTAGATTATTCTTATCAGGGGTAACTTTTAGGAGTTGTTTTTTCTCAATATCATCTGAAAGTATTAGGGGGCAGTCCCCTCAGTACAATCCTTCTCTTCAGAACAAGTTCAAAAATTTTTTGGGAAAGTGAATAATATCTTTTATATTTAACTTGGATTATTCTTATCAGGGGTAACTTTTAGGGGTTGTTTTTTCTCAATATCATCTGGAAGTATTAGGGAGCAGTCCCCTAAGTACATTCCTTCTCTTCAGAGAAAGTTCAAAAATTTTTTGGGAAAGTAAATAATATCTTTTATATTTAACTTGGATTATTCTTATCAGGGGTAACTTTTAGAGGTTGTTTTTTCTTAATATCATTCGGAAGTATTAGGGGGCAGTCCCCTAAGTACATTCCTTCTCTTCAGAAGAAGTACAAAAATTTCTTGGTACAGTGAATAATATTTTTTATATTTAATTTGGATTAATCTTATCAGGGGTGACTTTTAGGGGTATTTTTGTCTCGATATCATCTGGAAGTATTAGGGGGCAGTCTCCTAAGTACATTCCTTCTCTTCAGAAGAAGTACAAAAATTTCTTGGGACAGCGAATAATATCTTTTATATTTAATTTGGATTAATCTTATCAGGGGTGACTTTTAGGGGTTGTTTTGTCTCGATATCATCTGAAAGTATTAGGGGGCAGTCCGTTAAGTACATTCCTTCTCTTCAGAATAAGTTCAAAAATTTTTTGGGAAAGTGAATAATATCTTTTATATTTAACTTAGATTATTCTTATCAGGGGTAACTTTTAGGGGTTGTTTTTTCTCAAAATCATCTGGAAGTATTAGGGGGCAGTCCCCTAAGTACATTCCTTCTCTTCAGAACAAGTTCAAAAATTTTTTGGGAAAGTGAATAATATCTTTTATATTTAACTTGGATTATTCTTATCAGGGGTAACTTTTAGGGGTTGTTTTTTCTCAATATCATCTGGAAGTATTAGGGGGCAGTCCCCTAAGTACATTCCTTCTCTTCAGAACAAGTACAAAAATTTCTTGGGACAGTGAATAATATCTTTTATATTTAATTTGGATTAATCTTATCAGGGGTATTTTTTAGGGGTTGTTTTGCCTCGATATCATCTGGAAGTATTAGGGGGCAGTCCCTTAAGTACATTCCTTCTCTTCAGAACAAGTACAAAAATTTCTTGGGACAGTGAATAATATCTTTTATACTTAATTTGGATTAATCTTATCAGGGGTGACTTTTAGGGGTTGTTTTTTCTCAATATCATGTGGAAGTATTAGGGGGCAGTCCCCTAAGTACATTCCTTCTCTTCAGAACAAGTAAAAAATTTCTTGGGACAGTGAATAATATTTTTTAAATTAAATTTGGATTAATCTTATCAGGGGTGACTTTTAGGGGTTGTTTTTTCTCAATATCATCTGAAAGTATTAGGGGGCAGTCTGCTAAGTACATTCCTGCTCTTTAGAACAAGTACAAAAATTTCTTGGGACAGTGAATAATATTTTTTATATTTAATTTGGATTAATCTTATCAGGGGTGACTTTTAGGGGTTGTTTTTTCTCAATATCATCTGGAAGTATTAGGGGGCAGTCCGCTAAGTACATTCCTGCTCTTTAAAACAAGTACAAAAATTTCTTGGGACAGTGAATAATATCTTTTATATTTAATTTGGATTAATCTTATCAGGGGTGACTTTTAGGGGTTGTTTTTTCTCAATATCATCTGGAAGTATTAGGGGGCAGTCCCCTAAGTACATTCCTTCTCTTCAGAATAAGTTCAAAAATTTTTTGGGAAAGTGAATAATATCTTTTATATTTAACTTAGATTATTCTTATCAGGGGTAACTTTTAGGAGTTGTTTTTTCTCAATATCATCTGAAAGTATTAGGGGGCAGTCCCCTCAGTACAATCCTTCTCTTCAGAACAAGTTCAAAAATTTTTTGGGAAAGTGAATAATATCTTTTATATTTAACTTGGATTATTCTTATCAGGGGTAACTTTTAGGGGTTGTTTTTTCTCAATATCATCTGGAAGTATTAGGGAGCAGTCCCCTAAGTACATTCCTTCTCTTCAGAGAAAGTTCAAAAATTTTTTGGGAAAGTAAATAATATCTTTTATATTTAACTTGGATTATTCTTATCAGGGGTAACTTTTAGAGGTTGTTTTTTCTTAATATCATTCGGAAGTATTAGGGGGCAGTCCCCTTAGTACTTTCCATCTTTTCAGAACATGTACAAAAATTTTTTGAGAGAGTGAATAATATCTTTTATATTTAACTTAGATTACTCTTATCGGGGGTGACTTTTAGGGGTTGTTTTGTCTCGATATCATCTGTAAGTATTAAGGGACAGTCCCCTTAGTACTTTCCATGTCTTTAGAACAAGTACAAAAATTTTTTGGGAAAGTGAATAATATCTTTTAAATTTAACTTGGATTATTCTTATCAGGGGTAACTTTTAGGGGCTGTTTTTTCTCAATATCATGTGGAAGTATTAGGGGGCAGTCCCCTAAGTACATTCCTTCTCTTCAGAACAAGTAAAAAATTTCTTGGGACAGTGAATAATATTTTTTAAATTAAATTTGGATTAATCTTATCAGGGGTGACTTTTAGGGGTTGTTTTTTCTCAATATCATCTGAAAGTATTAGGGGGCAGTCTGCTAAGTACATTCCTGCTCTTTAGAACAAGTACAAAAATTTCTTGGGACAGTGAATAATATTTTTTATATTTAATTTGGATTAATCTTATCAGGGGTGACTTTTAGGGGTTGTTTTTTCTAAATATCATCTGGAAGTATTAGGGGGCAGTCCGCTAAGTACATTCCTGCTCTTTAAAACAAGTACAAAAATTTCTTGGGACAGTGAATAATATCTTTTATATTTAATTTGGATTAATCTTATCAGGGGTGACTTTTAGGGGTTGTTTTTTCTCAATATCATCTGGAAGTATTAGGGGGCAGTCCCCTAAGTACATTCCTTCTCTTCAGAATAAGTTCAAAAATTTTTTGGGAAAGTGAATAATATCTTTTATATTTAACTTAGATTATTCTTATCAGGGGTAACTTTTAGGAGTTGTTTTTTCTCAATATCATCTGAAAGTATTAGGGGGCAGTCCCCTCAGTACAATCCTTCTCTTCAGAACAAGTTCAAAAATTTTTTGGGAAAGTGAATAATATCTTTTATATTTAACTTGGATTATTCTTATCAGGGGTAACTTTTAGGGGTTGTTTTTTCTCAATATCATCTGGAAGTATTAGGGAGCAGTCCCCTAAGTACATTCCTTCTCTTCAGAGAAAGTTCAAAAATTTTTTGGGAAAGTAAATAATATCTTTTATATTTAACTTGGATTATTCTTATCAGGGGTAACTTTTAGAGGTTGTTTTTTTTTAATATCATTCGGAAGTATTAGGGGGCAGTCCCCTTAGTACTTTCCATCTTTTCAGAACATGTACAAAAATTTTTTGAGAGAGTGAATAATATCTTTTATATTTAACTTAGATTACTCTTATCGGGGGTGACTTTTAGGGGTTGTTTTGTCTCGATATCATCTGTAAGTATTAAGGGACAGTCCCCTTAGTACTTTCCATGTCTTTAGAACAAGTACAAAAATTTTTTGGGAAAGTGAATAATATCTTTTAAATTTAACTTGGATTATTCTTATCAGGGGTAACTTTTAGGGGCTGTTTTTTCTCAATATCATCTGAAAGTATTAGGGGGCAGTCCCCTAAGTACATTCCTTCTCTTCAGAACAAGTTCAAAAATTTTTTGGGAAAGTGAATAATATCTTTTATATTCAACTTAGGTTTTTCTTATCAGGGGTAACTTTTAGGGGTTGTTTTTTCTCAATATCATCTGGAAGTATTAGGGGGCAGTCCCCTAAGTACATTCCTTCTCTTCAGAACAAGTTCAAAAATTTTTTGGGAAAGTGAATAATATCTTTTATATTTAACTTGGATTATTCTTATCAGGGGTAACTTTTAGGGGTTGTTTTTTCTCAATATCATCTGGAAGTATTAGGGAGCAGTCCCCTAAGTACATTCCTTCTCTTCAAAAAAAGTTCAAAAATTTTTTGGGAAAGTGAATAATATCTTTTATATTTAACTTGGATTATTCTTATCAGGGGTAACTTTTAGAGGTTGTTTTTTCTTAATATCATTCGGAAGTATTAGGGGGCAGTCCCCTTAGTACTTTCCATCTTTTCAGAACATGTACAAAAATTTTTTGAGAGAGTGAATAATATCTTTTATATTTAACTTAGATTATTCTTATCGGGGGTGACTTTTAGGGGTTGTTTCGTCTCGATATCATCTGTAAGTATTAAGGGACAGTCCCCTTAGTACTTTCCATGTTTTTAGAACAAGTACAAAAATTTTTTGGGAAAGTGAATAATATCTTTTATATTTAACTTGGATTATTCTTATCAGGGGTGACTTTTAGGAGTTGTTTTGTCTGGATATCATCTGAAAGTATTAGGGGGCAGTCCGTTAAGTACATTCCTTCTTTTCAGAACAAGTACAAAAATTTTTTGGGAAAGTGAATAATATCTTTTATATTTAACTTGGATTATTCTTATCAGGGGTAACTTTTAGGGGTTGTTTTTTCTCAATATCATCTGGAAGTATTAGGGGGCAGTCCCCTAAGTACATTCCTTCTCTTCAGAATAAGTTCAAAAATTTTTTGGGAAAGTGAATAATATCTTTTATATTTAACTTAGATTATTCTTATCAGGGGTAACATTTAGGGGTTGTATTTTCTCAATATTATCTGGAAGTATTAGGGGGCAGTCCCCTAAGTACATTCCTTCTCTTTAGAACAAGTTCAAAAATTTTTTGGGAAAGTGAATAATATCTTTTATATTTAACTTGGATTATTCTTATCAGGGGTAACTTTTAGGGGTTGTTTTTTCTCAATATCATCTGGAAGTATTAGGGGGCAGTCCCCTAAGTACATTCCTTCTCTTCAGAACAAGTACAAAAATTTCTTGGGACAGTGAATAATATCTTTTATATTTAATTTGGATTAATCTTATCAGGGGTATTTTTTAGGGGTTGTTTTGCCTCGATATCATCTGGAAGTATTAGGGGGCAGTCCCCTAAGTACATTCCTTCTCTTCAGAACAAGTACAAAAATTTCTTGGGACAGTGAATAATATCTTTTATACTTAATTTGGATTAATCTTATCAGGGGTGACTTTTAGGGGTTGTTTTTTCTCAATATCATGTGGAAGTATTAGGGGGCAGTCCCCTAAGTACATTCCTTCTCTTCAGAACAAGTAAAAAATTTCTTGGGACAGTGAATAATATTTTTTAAATTGAATTTGGATTAATCTTATCAGGGGTGACTTTTAGGGGATGTTTTTTCTCAATATCATCTGAAAGTATTAGGGGGCAGTCTGCTAAGTACATTCCTGCTCTTTAGAACAAGTACAAAAATTTCTTGGGACAGTGAATAATATTTTTTATATTTAATTTGGATTAATCTTATCAGGGGTGACTTTTAGGGGTTGTTTTTTCTCAATATCATCTGGAAGTATTAGGGGGCAGTCCGCTAAGTACATTCCTGCTCTTTAAAACAAGTACAAAAATTTCTTGGGACAGTGAATAATATCTTTTATATTTAATTTGGATTAATCTTATCAGGGGTGACTTTTAGGGGTTGTTTTTTCTCAATATCATCTGGAAGTATTAGGGGGCAGTCCCCTAAGTACATTCCTTCTCTTCAGAATAAGTTCAAAAATTTTTTGGGAAAGTGAATAATATCTTTTATATTTAACTTAGATTATTCTTATCAGGGGTAACTTTTAGGAGTTGTTTTTTCTCAATATCATCTGAAAGTATTAGGGGGCAGTCCCCTCAGTACAATCCTTCTCTTCAGAACAAGTTCAAAAATTTTTTGGGAAAGTGAATAATATCTTTTATATTTAACTTGGATTATTCTTATCAGGGGTAACTTTTAGGGGTTGTTTTTTCTCAATATCATCTGGAAGTATTAGGGAGCAGTCCCCTAAGTACATTCCTTCTCTTCAGAGAAAGTTCAAAAATTTTTTGGGAAAGTAAATAATATCTTTTATATTTAACTTGGATTATTCTTATCAGGGGTAACTTTTAGAGGTTGTTTTTTCTTAATATCATTCGGAAGTATTAGGGGGCAGTCCCCTTAGTACTTTCCATCTTTTCAGAACATGTACAAAAATTTTTTGAGAGAGTGAATAATATCTTTTATATTTAACTTAGATTACTCTTATCGGGGGTGACTTTTAGGGGTTGTTTTGTCTCGATATCATCTGTAAGTATTAAGGGACAGTCCCCTTAGTACTTTCCATGTCTTTAGAACAAGTACAAAAATTTTTTGGGAAAGTGAATAATATCTTTTAAATTTAACTTGGATTATTCTTATCAGGGGTAACTTTTAGGGGCTGTTTTTTCTCAATATCATCTGAAAGTATTAGGGGGCAGTCCCCTAAGTACATTCCTTCTCTTCAGAACAAGTACAAAAATTTCTTGGGACAGTGAATAATATCTTTTATATTTAATTTGGATTAATCTTATCAGGGGTGACTTTTAGGGGTTGTTTTTTCTCAATATCATCTGGAAGTATTAGGGGTCAGTCCCCTTAGTACATTCCTTCTCTTCAGAACAAGTACAAAAATTTCTTGGGAGAGTGAATAATATCTTTTACATTTAACTTAGGTTTTTCTTATCGGGGGTAACTTTTAGGGGTTGTTTTGTATCAATATCATCTGAAAGTATTAGGGGGCAGTCCCCTTAGTACTTTCCATCTCTTCAGAACAAGTAAAAAATTTCTTGGGACAGTGAATAATATTTTTTAAATTGAATTTGGATTAATCTTATCAGGGGTGACTTTTAGGGGTTGTTTTTTCTCAATATCATCTGAAAGTATTAGGGGGCAGTCCCCTAAGTACATTCCTTCTCTTCAGAACAAGTTCAAAAATTTTTTGGGAAAGTGAATAATATCTTTTATATTCAACTTAGGTTTTTCTTATCAGGGGTAACTTTTAGGGGTTGTTTTTTCTCAATATCATCTGGAAGTATTAGGGGGCAGTCCCCTAAGTACATTCCTTCTCTTCAGAACAAGTTCAAAAATTTTTTGGGAAAGTGAATAATATCTTTTATATTTAACTTGGATTATTCTTATCAGGGGTAACTTTTAGGGGTTGTTTTTTCTCAATATCATCTGGAAGTATAAGGGAGCAGTCCCCTAAGTACATTCCTTCTCTTCAAAAAAAGTTCAAAAATTTTTTGGGAAAGTGAATAATATCTTTTATATTTAACTTGGATTATTCTTATCAGGGGTAACTTTTAGAGGTTGTTTTTTCTTAATATCATTCGGAAGTATTAGGGGGCAGTCCCCTTAGTACTTTCCATCTTTTCAGAACATGTACAAAAATTTTTTGAGAGAGTGAATAATATCTTTTATATTTAACTTAGATTACTCTTATCGGGGGTGACTTTTAGGGGTTGTTTTGTCTCGATATCATCTGTAAGTATTAAGGGACAGTCCCCTTAGTACTTTCCATGTCTTTAGAACAAGTACAAAAATTTTTTGGGAAAGTGAATAATATCTTTTAAATTTAACTTGGATTATTCTTATCAGGGGTAACTTTTAGGGGCTGTTTTTTCTCAATATCATCTGAAAGTATTAGGGGGCAGTCCCCTAAGTACATTCCTTCTCTTCAGAACAAGTACAAAAATTTCTTGGGACAGTGAATAATATCTTTTATATTTAATTTGGATTAATCTTATCAGGGGTGACTTTTAGGGGTTGTTTTTTCTCAATATCATCTGGAAGTATTAGGGGTCAATCCCCTTAGTACATTCCTTCTCTTCAGAACAAGTACAAAAATTTCTTGGGAGAGTGAATAATATCTTTTACATTTAACTTAGGTTTTTCTTATCGGGGGTAACTTTTAGGGGTTGTTTTGTATCAATATCATCTGAAAGTATTAGGGGGCAGTCCCCTTAGTACTTTCCATCTCTTCAGAACAAGTAAAAAATTTCTTGGGACAGTGAATAATATTTTTTAAATTGAATTTGGATTAATCTTATCAGGGGTGACTTTTAGGGGTTGTTTTTTCTCAATATCATCTGAAAGTATTAGGGGGCAGTCCCCTAAGTACATTCCTTCTCTTCAGAACAAGTTCAAAAATTTTTTGGGAAAGTGAATAATATCTTTTATATTCAACTTAGGTTTTTCTTATCAGGGGTAACTTTTAGGGGTTGTTTTTTCTCAATATCATCTGGAAGTATTAGGGGGCAGTCCCCTAAGTACATTCCTTCTCTTCAGAACAAGTTCAAAAATTTTTTGGGAAAGTGAATAATATCTTTTATATTTAACTTGGATTATTCTTATCAGGGGTAACTTTTTGGGGTTGTTTTTTCTCAATATCATCTGGAAGTATTAGGGAGCAGTCCCCTAAGTACATTCCTTCTCTTCAAAAAAAGTTCAAAAATTTTTTGGGAAAGTGAATAATATCTTTTATATTTAACTTGGATTATTCTTATCAGGGGTAACTTTTAGAGGTTGTTTTTTCTTAATATCATTCGGAAGTATTAGGGGGCAGTCCCCTTAGTACTTTCCATCTTTTCAGAACATGTACAAAAATTTTTTGAGAGAGTGAATAATATCTTTTATATTTAACTTAGATTATTCTTATCGGGGGTGACTTTTAGGGGTTGTTTTGTCTCGATATCATCTGTAAGTATTAAGGGACAGTCCCTTTAGTACTTTCCATGTCTTTAGAACAAGTACAAAAATTTTTTGGGAAAGTGAATAATATCTTTTATATTTAACTTGGATTATTCTTATCAGGGGTGACTTTTAGGAGTTGTTTTGTCTGGATATCATCTGAAAGTATTAGGGGGCAGTCCGTTAAGTACATTCCTTCTTTTCAGAACAAGTACAAAAATTTTTTGGGAAAGTGAATAATATCTTTTATATTTAACTTGGATTATTCTTATCAGGGGTAACTTTTAGGGGTTGTTTTTTCTCAATATCATCTGGAAGTATTAGGGGGCAGTCCCCTAAGTACATTCCTTCTCTTCAGAATAAGTTCAAAAATTTTTTGGGAAAGTGAATAATATCTTTTATATTTAACTTAGATTATTCTTATCAGGGGTAACTTTTAGGGGTTGTATTTTCTCAATATTATCTGGAAGTATTAGGGGGCAGTCCCCTAAGTACATTCCTTCTCTTTAGAACAAGTTCAAAAATTTTTTGGGAAAGTGAATAATATCTTTTATATTTAACTTGGATTATTCTTATCAGGGGTAACTTTTAGGGGTTGTTTTTTCTCAATATCATCTGGAAGTATTAGGGGGCAGTCCCCTAAGTACATTCCTTCTCTTCAGAACAAGTACAAAAATTTCTTGGGACAGTGAATAATATCTTTTATATTTAATTTGGATTAATCTTATCAGGGGTATTTTTTAGGGGTTGTTTTGCCTCGATATCATCTGGAAGTATTAGGGGGCAGTCCCCTAAGTACATTCCTTCTCTTCAGAACAAGTACAAAAATTTCTTGGGACAGTGAATAATATTTTTTAAATTGAATTTGGATTAATCTTATCAGGGGTGACTTTTAGGGGTTGTTTTTTCTCAATATCATCTGAAAGTATTAGGGGGCAGTCTGCTAAGTACATTCCTGCTCTTTAGAACAAGTACAAAAATTTCTTGGGACAGTGAATAATATTTTTTATATTTAATTTGGATTAATCTTATCAGGGGTGACTTTTAGGGGTTGTTTTTTCTCAATATCATCTGGAAGTATTAGGGGGCAGTCCGCTAAGTACATTCCTGCTCTTTAAAACAAGTACAAAAATTTCTTGGGACAGTGAATAATATCTTTTATATTTAATTTGGATTAATCTTATCAGGGGTGACTTTTAGGGGTTGTTTTTTCTCAATATCATCTGGAAGTATTAGGGGGCAGTCCCCTAAGTACATTCCTTCTCTTCAGAATAAGTTCAAAAATTTTTTGGGAAAGTGAATAATATCTTTTATATTTAACTTAGATTATTCTTATCAGGGGTAACTTTTAGGAGTTGTTTTTTCTCAATATCATCTGAAAGTATTAGGGGGCAGTCCCCTCAGTACAATCCTTCTCTTCAGAACAAGTTCAAAAATTTTTTGGGAAAGTGAATAATATCTTTTATATTTAACTTGGATTATTCTTATCAGGGGTAACTTTTAGGGGTTGTTTTTTCTCAATATCATCTGGAAGTATTAGGGAGCAGTCCCCTAAGTACATTCCTTCTCTTCAGAGAAAGTTCAAAAATTTTTTGGGAAAGTAAATAAAATCTTTTATATTTAACTTGGATTATTCTTATCAGGGGTAACTTTTAGAGGTTGTTTTTTCTTAATATCATTCGGAAGTATTAGGGGGCAGTCCCCTTAGTACTTTCCATCTTTTCAGAACATGTACAAAAATTTTTTGAGAGAGTGAATAATATCTTTTATATTTAACTTAGATTACTCTTATCGGGGGTGACTTTTAGGGGTTGTTTTGTCTCGATATCATCTGTAAGTATTAAGGGACAGTCCCCTTAGTACTATCCATGTCTTTAGAACAAGTACAAAAATTTTTTGGGAAAGTGAATAATATCTTTTAAATTTAACTTGGATTATTCTTATCAGGGGTAACTTTTAGGGGCTGTTTTTTCTCAATATCATCTGAAAGTATTAGGGGGCAGTCCCCTAAGTACATTCCTTCTCTTCAGAACAAGTACAAAAATTTCTTGGGACAGTGAATAATATCTTTTATATTTAATTTGGATTAATCTTATCAGGGGTGACTTTTAGGGGTTGTTTTTTCTCAATATCATCTGGAAGTATTAGGGGTCAATCCCCTTAGTACATTCCTTCTCTTCAGAACAAGTACAAAAATTTCTTGGGAGAGTGAATAATATCTTTTACATTTAACTTAGGTTTTTCTTATCGGGGGTAACTTTTAGGGGTTGTTTTGTATCAATATCATCTGAAAGTATTAGGGGGCAGTCCCCTTAGTACTTTCCATCTCTTCAGAACAAGTAAAAAATTTCTTGGGACAGTGAATAATATTTTTTAAATTGAATTTGGATTAATCTTATCAGGGGTGACTTTTAGGGGTTGTTTTTTCTCAATATCATCTGAAAGTATTAGGGGGCAGTCCCCTAAGTACATTCCTTCTCTTCAGAACAAGTTCAAAAATTTTTTGGGAAAGTGAATAATATCTTTTATATTCAACTTAGGTTTTTCTTATCAGGGGTAACTTTTAGGGGTTGTTTTTTCTCAATATCATCTGGAAGTATTAGGGGGCAGTCCCCTAAGTACATTCCTTCTCTTCAGAACAAGTTCAAAAATTTTTTGGGAAAGTGAATAATATCTTTTATATTTAACTTGGATTATTCTTATCAGGGGTAACTTTTAGGGGTTGTTTTTTCTCAATATCATCTGGAAGTATTAGGGAGCAGTCCCCTAAGTACATTCCTTCTCTTCAAAAAAAGTTCAAAAATTTTTTGGGAAAGTGAATAATATCTTTTATATTTAACTTGGATTATTCTTATCAGGGGTAACTTTTAGAGGTTGTTTTTTCTTAATATCATTCGGAAGTATTAGGGGGCAGTCCCCTTAGTACTTTCCATCTTTTCAGAACATGTACAAAAATTTTTTGAGAGAGTGAATAATATCTTTTATATTTAACTTAGATTACTCTTATCGGGGGTGACTTTTAGGGGTTGTTTTGTCTCGATATCATCTGTAAGTATTAAGGGACAGTCCCCTTAGTACTTTCCATGTCTTTAGAACAAGTACAAAAATTTTTTGGGAAAGTGAATAATATCTTTTAAATTTAACTTGGATTATTCTTATCAGGGGTAACTTTTAGGGGCTGTTTTTTCTCAATATTATCTGAAAGTATTAGGGGGCAGTCCCCTAAGTACATTCCTTCTCTTCAGAACAAGTACAAAAATTTCTTGGGACAGTGAATAATATCTTTTATATTTAATTTGGATTAATCTTATCAGGGGTGACTTTTAGGGGTTGTTTTTTCTCAATATCATCTGGAAGTATTAGGGGTCAGTCCCCTTAGTACATTCCTTCTCTTCAGAACAAGTACAAAAATTTCTTGGGAGAGTGAATAATATCTTTTACATTTAACTTAGGTTTTTCTTATCAGGGGTAACTTTTAGGGGTTGTTTTGTATCAATATCATCTGAAAGTATTAGGGGGCAGTCCCCTTAGTACTTTCCATCTCTTCAGAACAAGTAAAAAATTTCTTGGGACAGTGAATAATATTTTTTAAATTGAATTTGGATTAATCTTATCAGGGGTGACTTTTAGGGGTTGTTTTTTCTCAATATCATCTGAAAGTATTAGGGGGCAGTCCCCTAAGTACATTCCTTCTCTTCAGAACAAGTTCAAAAATTTTTTGGGAAAGTGAATAATATCTTTTATATTCAACTTAGGTTTTTCTTATCAGGGGTAACTTTTAGGGGTTGTTTTTTCTCAATATCATCTGGAAGTATTAGGGGGCAGTCCCCTAAGTACATTCCTTCTCTTCAGAACAAGTTCAAAAATTTTTTGGGAAAGTGAATAATATCTTTTATATTTAACTTGGATTATTCTTATCAGGGGTAACTTTTAGGGGTTGTTTTTTCTCAATATCATCTAGAAGTATTAGGGAGCAGTCCCCTAAGTACATTCCTTCTCTTCAAAAAAAGTTCAAAAATTTTTTGGGAAAGTGAATAATATCTTTTATATTTAACTTGGATTATTCTTATCAGGGGTGACTTTTAGGAGTTGTTTTGTCTGGATATCATCTGAAAGTATTAGGGGGCAGTCCGTTAAGTACATTCCTTCTTTTCAGAACAAGTACAAAAATTTTTTGGGAAAGTGAATAATATCTTTTATATTTAACTTGGATTATTGTTATCAGGGGTAACTTTTAGGGGTTGTTTTTTCTCAATATCATCTGGAAGTATTAGGGGGCAGTCCTCTAAGTACATTCCTTCTCTTCAGAATAAGTTCAAAAATTTTTTGGGAAAGTGAATAATATCTTTTATATTTAACTTAGATTATTCTTATCAGGGGTAACTTTTAGGGGTTGTATTTTCTCAATATTATCTGGAAGTATTAGGGGGCAGTCCCCTAAGTACATTCCTTCTCTTTAGAACAAGTTCAAAAATTTTTTGGGAAAGTGAATAATATCTTTTATATTTAACTTGGATTATTCTTATCAGGGGTAACTTTTAGGGGTTGTTTTTTCTCAATATCATCTGGAAGTATTAGGGGGCAGTCCCCTAAGTACATTCCTTCTCTTCAGAACAAGTACAAAAATTTCTTGGGACAGTGAATAATATCTTTTATATTTAATTTGGATTAATCTTATCAGGGGTATATTTTAGGGGTTTTTTTGTCTCGATATCATCTGGCAGTATTAGGGGGCAGTCCCCTAAGTACTTTCCATCTCTTCAGAACAAGTACAAAAATTTCTTGGGACAGTGAATAATATCTTTTATACTTAATTTGGATTAATCTTATCAGGGGTGACTTTTAGGGGTTGTTTTTTCTCAATATCATCTGGAAGTATTAGGGGGCAGTCTCCTAAGTACATTCCTTCTCTTCAGAACAAGTACAAAAATTTCTTGGGACAGTGAATAATATCTTTTATATTTAATTTGGATTAATCTTATCAGGGGTATATTTTAGGGGTTTTTTTGTCTCGATATCATCTGGCAGTATTAAAGGGCAGTCCCCTAAGTACTTTCCATCTCTTCAGAACAAGTACAAAAATTTCTTGGGACAGTGAATAATATCTTTTATACTTAATTTGGATTAATCTTATCAGGGGTGACTTTTAGGGGTTGTTTTTTCTCAATATCATGTGGAAGTATTAGGGGGCAGTCCGCTAAGTACATTCCTGCTCTTTAGAACAAGTACAAAAATTTCTTGGGACAGTGAATAATATCTTTTATATTTAATTTGGATTAATCTTATCAGGGGTGACTTTTAGGGGTTGTTTTGTCTCGATATAATCTGAAAGTATTAGGGGGCAGTCCGTTAAGTACATTCCTTCTCTTCAGAACAAGTACAAAAATTTCTTGGGAGAGTGAATAATATCTTTTACATTTAACTTAGGTTTTTCTTATCGGGGGTAACTTTTAGGGGTTGTTTTGTATCAATATCATCTGAAAGTATTAGGGGGCAGTCCCCTTAGTACTTTCCATCTCTTCAGAACAAGTAAAAAATTTCTTGGGACAGTGAATAATATTTTTTAAATTGAATTTGGATTAATCTTATCAGGGGTGACTTTTAGGGGTTGTTTTTTCTCAATATCATCTGAAAGTATTAGGGAGCAGTCCCCTAAGTACATTCCTTCTCTTCAGAAAAAGTTCAAAAATTTTTTGGGAAAGTGAACAATATCTTTTATATTTAACTTGGATTATTCTTATCAGGGGTAACTTTTAGAGGTTGTTTTTTCTTAATATCATTCGGAAGTATTAGGGGGCAGTCCCCTTAGTACTTTCCATCTTTTCAGAACATGTACAAAAATTTTTTGAGAGAGTGAATAATATCTTTTATATTTAACTTAGATTATTCTTATCGGGGGTGACTTTTAGGGGTTGTTTTGTCTCGATATCATCTGTAAGTATTAAGGGACAGTCCCCTTAGTACTTTCCATGTCTTTAGAACAAGTACAAAAATTTTTTGGGAAAGTGAATAATAACTTTTATATTTAACTTGGATTATTCTTATCAGGGGTGACTTTTAGGGGTTGTTTTGTCTGGATATCATCTGAAAGTATTAGGGAGCAGTCCGGTAAGTACATTCCTTCTCTTCAGAACAAGTACAAAAATTTTTTGGGAAAGTGAATAATATCTTTTATATTTAACTTGGATTATTCTTATCAGGGGTAACTTTAAGGGTTGCTTTTTCTCAATATCATCTGGAAGTATTAGGAGGCAGTCCCCTAAGTACATTCCTTCTCTTCAGAACAAGTACAAAAATTTCTTGGGACAGTGAATAATATCTTTTATATTTAATTTGGATTAATCTTATCAGGGGTAACTTTTAGGGGTTGTTTTGTCTCGATATCATCTGGCAGTATTAGGGGGCAGTCCCCTAAGTACTTTCCATCTCTTCAGAACAAGTACAAAAATTTCTTGGGACAGTGAATAATATCTTTTATATTTAATTTGGATTTATCTTATCAGGGGTAACTTTTAGGGGTTGTTTTGTCTCGATATCATCTGGAAGTATTAGGGGGCAGTCCCCTAAGTACATTCCTTCTCTTCAGAACAAGTACAAAAATTTCTTGGGAGAGTGAATAATATCTTTTATATTTCATTTGGATTAATCTTATCAGGGGTGACTTTTAAAGGTTGTTTTGTCTCGATATCATCTGGAAGTATTAAGGAGCAGTCGGCTAAGTACATTCCTGCTCTTTAGAACAAGTACAAAAATTTCTTGGGACAGTGAATAATATTTTTTATATTTAATTTGGATTAATCTTATCAGGGGTGACTTTTAGGGGTTGTTTTGTCTGGATATCATCTGAAAGTATTAGGGGGCAGTCCGTTAAGTACATTCCTTCTCTTCAGAACAAGTACAAAAATTTCTTGGGACAGTGAAAAATATCTTTTATATTTCATTTGGATTAATCTTATCAGGGGTGACTTTTAAAGGTTGTTTTGTCTCGATATCATCTGGAAGTATTAAGGGGCAGTCCGCTAAGTACATTCCTGCTCTTTAGAACAAGTACAAAAATTTCTTGGGACAGTGAATAATATTTTTTATATTTAATTTGGATTAATCTTATCAGGGGTGACTTTTAGGGGTTGTTTTTTCTCAATATCATCTGGAAGTATTAGGGGGCAGTCCGTTAAGTACATTCCTTCTCTTCAGAACAAGTACAAAAATTTCTTGGGACAGTGAATAATATCTTTTATATTTAATTTGGATTAATCTTATCAGGGGTGACTTTATGGGTTGTTTTGTCTCAATATCATCTGAAAGTATTAGGGGGCAGTCCGTTAAGTACATTCCTTTTCTTCAGAACAAGTACAAAAATTTCTTGGGAGAGTGAATAATATCTTTTACATTTAACTTAGGTTTTTCTTATCGGGGGTAACTTTTAGGGGTTGTTTTGTATCAATATCATCTGAAAGTATTAGGGGGCAGTCCCCTTAGTACTTTCCATCTCTTCAGAACAAGTAAAAAATTTCTTGGGACAGTGAATAATATTTTTTAAATTGAATTTGGATTAATCTTATCAGGGGTGACTTTTAGGGGTTGTTTTTTCTCAATATCATCTGAAAGTATTAGGGGGCAGTCCCCTAAGTACATTCCTTCTCTTCAGAACAAGTTCAAAAATTTTTTGGGAAAGTGAATAATATCTTTTATATTTAACATAGGTTTTTCTTATCAGGGGTAACTTTTAGGGGTTGTTTTTTCTCAATATCATCTGGAAGTATTAGGGGGCAGTCCCCTAAGTACATTCCTTCTCTTCAGAACAAGTTCAAAAATTTTTTGGGAAAGTGAATAATATCTTTTATATTTAACTTGGATTATTCTTATCAGGGGTAACTTTTAGGGGTTGTTTTTTCTCAATATCATCTGGAAGTATTAGGGAGCAGTCCCCTAAGTACATTCCTTCTCTTCAAAAAAAGTTCAAAAATTTTTTGGGAAAGTGAATAATATCTTTTATATTTAACTTGGATTATTCTTATCAGGGGTAACTTTTAGAGGTTGTTTTTTCTTAATATCATTCGGAAGTATTAGGGGGCAGTCCCCTTAGTACTTTCCATCTTTTCAGAACATGTACAAAAATTTTTTGAGAGAGTGAATAATATCTTTTATATTTAACTTAGATTATTCTTATCGGGGGTGACTTTTAGGGGTTGTTTTGTCTCGATATCATCTGTAAGTATTAAGGGACAGTCCCTTTAGTACTTTCCATGTCTTTAGAACAAGTACAAAAATTTTTTGGGAAAGTGAATAATATCTTTTATATTTAACTTGGATTATTCTTATCAGGGGTGACTTTTAGGAGTTGTTTTGTCTGGATATCATCTGAAAGTATTAGGGGGCAGTCCGTTAAGTACATTCCTTCTTTTCAGAACAAGTACAAAAATTTTTTGGGAAAGTGAATAATATCTTTTATATTTAACTTGGATTATTCTTATCAGGGGTAACTTTTAGGGGTTGTTTTTTCTCAATATCATCTGGAAGTATTAGGGGGCAGTCCCCTAAGTACATTCCTTCTCTTCAGAATAAGTTCAAAAATTTTTTGGGAAAGTGAATAATATCTTTTATATTTAACTTAGATTATTCTTATCAGGGGTAACTTTTAGGGGTTGTATTTTCTCAATATTATCTGGAAGTATTAGGGGGCAGTCCCCTAAGTACATTCCTTCTCTTTAGAACAAGTTCAAAAATTTTTTGGGAAAGTGAATAATATCTTTTATATTTAACTTGGATTATTCTTATCAGGGGTAACTTTTAGGGGTTGTTTTTTCTCAATATCATCTGGAAGTATTAGGGGGCAGTCCCCTAAGTACATTCCTTCTCTTCAGAACAAGTACAAAAATTTCTTGGGACAGTGAATAATATCTTTTATATTTAATTTGAATTAATCTTATCAGGGGTATATTTTAGGGGTTTTTTTGTCTCGATATCATCTGGCAGTATTAGGGGGCAGTCCCCTAAGTACTTTCCATCTCTTCAGAACAAGTACAAAAATTTCTTGGGACAGTGAATAATATCTTTTATACTTAATTTGGATTAATCTTATCAGGGGTGACTTTTAGGGGTTGTTTTTTCTCAATATCATCTGGAAGTATTAGGGGGCAGTCCCCTAAGTACATTCCTTCTCTTCAGAACAAGTACAAAAATTTCTTGGGACAGTGAATAATATCTTTTATATTTAATTTGGATTAATCTTATCAGGGGTATATTTTAGGGGTTTTTTTGTCTCGATATCATCTGGCAGTATTAAAGGGCAGTCCCCTAAGTACTTTCCATCTCTTCAGAACAAGTACAAAAATTTCTTGGGACAGTGAATAATATCTTTTATACTTAATTTGGATTAATCTTATCAGGGGTGACTTTTAGGGGTTGTTTTTTCTCAATATCATGTGGAAGTATTAGGGAGCAGTCCCCTAAGTACATTCCTTCTCTTCAGAACAAGTAAAAAATTTCTTGGGACAGTGAATAATATTTTTTAAATTGAATTTGGATTAATCTTATCAGGGGTGACTTTTAGGGGTTGTTTTTTCTCAATATCATCTGGAAGTATTAGAGGGCAGTCCGCTAAGTACATTCCTGCTCTTTAGAACAAGTACAAAAATTTCTTGGGACAGTGAATAATATCTTTTATATTTAATTTGGATTAATCTTATCAGGGGTGACTTTTAGGGGTTGTTTTGTCTCGATATAATCTGAAAGTATTAGGGGGCAGTCCGTTAAGTACATTCCTTCTCTTCAGAACAAGTACAAAAATTTCTTGGGAGAGTGAATAATATCTTTTACATTTAACTTAGGTTTTTCTTATCAGGGGTGACTTTTAGGGGTTGTTTTGTCTCGATATAATCTGAAAGTATTAGGGGGCAGTCCGTTAAGTACATTCCTTCTCTTCAGAACAAGTACAAAAATTTCTTGGGAGAGTGAATAATAACTTTTATATTTAACTTGGATTATTCTTATCAGGGGTGACTTTTAGGGGTTGTTTTGTCTGGATATCATCTGAAAGTATTAGGGAGCAGTCCGGTAAGTACATTCCTTCTCTTCAGAACAAGTACAAAAATTTTTTGGGAAAGTGAATAATATCTTTTATATTTAACTTGGATTATTCTTATCAGGGGTAACTTTTAGGGGTTGCTTTTTCTCAATATCATCTGGAAGTATTAGGGGGCAGTCCCCTAAGTACATTCCTTCTCTTCAGAACAAGTACAAAAATTTCTTGGGACAGTGAATAATATCTTTTATATTTAATTTGGATTATACTTATCAGGGGTAACTTTTAGGGGTTGTTTTGTCTCGATATCATCTGGCAGTATTAGGGGGCAGTCCCCTAAGTACTTTCCATCTCTTCAGAACAAGTACAAAAATTTCTTGGGACAGTGAATAATATCTTTTATATTTCATTTGGATTAATCTTATCAGGGGTGACTTTTAAAGGTTGTTTTGTCTCGATATCATCTGGAAGTATTAAGGGGCAGTCCGCTAAGTACATTCCTGCTCTTTAGAACAAGTACAAAAATTTCTTGGGACAGTGAATAATATTTTTTATATTTAATTTGGATTAATCTTATCAGGGGTGACTTTTAGGGGTTGTTTTGTCTGGATATCATCTGAAAGTATTAGGGAGCAGTCCGGTAAGTACATTCCTTCTCTTCAGAACAAGTACAAAAATTTCTTGGGACAGTGAAAAATATCTTTTATATTTCATTTGGATTAATCTTATCAGGGGTGACTTTTAAAGGTTGTTTTGTCTCGATATCATCTGGAAGTATTAAGGGGCAGTCCGCTAAGTACATTCCTGCTCTTTAGAACAAGTACAAAAATTTCTTGGGACAGTGAATAATATTTTTTATATTTAATTTGGATTAATCTTATCAGGGGTGACTTTTAGGGGTTGTTTTTTCTCAATATCATCTTGAAGTATTAGGGGGCAGTCCGTTAAGTACATTCCTTCTCTTCAGAACAAGTACAAAAATTTCTTGGGACAGTGAATAATATCTTTTATATTTAATTTGGATTAATCTTATCAGGGGTGACTTTTAGGGGTTGTTTTGTCTCGATATCATCTGAAAGTATTAGGGGGCAGTCCGTTAAGTACATTCCTTCTCTTCAGAACAAGTACAAAAATTTCTTGGGAGAGTGAATAATATCTTTTACATTTAACTTGGATTATTCTTATCAGGGGTGACTTTTAGGGGTTGTTTTGTCTTGATATCATCTGGAAGTATTAGGGGGCAGTCCCCTTAGTACTTTCCATCTCTTCAGAACAAGTAAAAAATTTCTTGGGACAGTGAATAATATTTTTTATATTTAATGTGGATTAATCTTATCAGGGGTGACTTTTAGGGGTTGTTTTTTCTCAATATCATCTGAAAGTATTAGGGAGCAGTCCCCTAAGTACATTCTTTCTCTTCAGAACAAGTTAAAAAATTTTTTGGGAAAGTGACTAATATTTTTTATATTTAATTTGGATTAATCTTATCAGGGGTGACTTTTAGGGGTTGTTTTGTCTTGATATCATCTGGAAGTATTAAAGGTTAGTCCCCTAAGTACTTTCCATCTCTTTAGAATAAGTTCAAAAATTTTTTGGGAAAGTGAATAATATTTTTTATATTTAATGTGGATTAATCTTATCAGGGGTGACTTTTAAAGGTTGTTTTGTCTCAATATCATCTGGAAGTATTAGGGGGCAGTCTGCTAAGTACATTTCTGCTCTTCAGAACAAGTAAAAAATTTCTTGGGATAGTGACTAATATTTTTTATATTTAATTTGGATTATTCTTATCAGGGGTGACTTTTAGGGCTTGTTTTGTCTCGATATCATCTGAAAGTATTAGGGGGCAGTCCCCTAAGTACATTCCTTCTCTTCAGAACAAGGACAAAAATGTTTTTGGAAAGTGAATAATATCTTTTATATTTAATTTGGATTAATCTTATCAGGGGTGACTTTTAGGGGTTGTTTTGTCTTGATATCATCTGGAAGTATTAAAGGTTAGTCCCCTAAGTACTTTCCATCTCTTTAGAATAAGTTCAAAAATTTTTTGGGAAAGTGAATAATATTTTTTATATTTAATGTGGATTAATCTTATCAGGGGTGACTTTTAAAGGTTGTTTTGTCTCAATATCATCTGGAAGTATTAGGGGGCAGTCTGCTAAGTACATTTCTGCTCTTCAGAACAAGTAAAAAATTTCTTGGGATAGTGACTAATATTTTTTATATTTAATTTGGATTATTCTTATCAGGGGTGACTTTTAGGGCTTGTTTTGTCTCGATATCATCTGAAAGTATTAGGGGGCAGTCCCCTAAGTACATTCCTTCTCTTCAGAACAAGGACAAAAATGTTTTTGGAAAGTGAATAATATCTTTTATATTTAACTTGGATTATTCTTATCAGGGATAACTTTTAGGGGTTTTTTTTTCTTAATATCAGCTGGAAGTATTAGGGGGCAGTCCCCTTAGTACATTCCTTCTCTTCAGAACAAGTACAAAAATTTCTTGGGACAGTGAATAATATCTTTTATATTTAATTTGGATTAATCTTATCAGGGGTGACTTTTAAAGGTTGTTTTGTCTCGATATCATCTGGAAGTATTAGGGGGCAGTCCCCTTAGTACATTCCAGCTCTTCAAAACAAGTACAAAAATTTCTTGGGACAGTGAATAATATTTTTTATATTTAATTTGGATTAATCTTATCAGGGGTGACTTTTAGGGGTATTTTTGTCTCGATATCATCTGGAAGTATTAGGGGGCAGTCTCCTAAAAACATTCCTTCTCTTCAGAACAAGTACAAAACTTTTTTTGGAAAGTGAATAATATCTTTTATATTTAATTTGGATTAATCTTATCAGGGGTGACTTTTAGGGATTGTTTTTTCTCAATATCATCTGGAAGTATTAGGGGGCAGTCCCCTAAGTACATTCCTTCTCTTCAGAATAAGTTTAAAAATTTTTTGGGAAAGTGAATAATATCTTTTATATTTAACTTAGATTATTCTTATCAGGGGTAACTTTAAGGGTTGTTTTTTCTCAATATCATCTGGAAGTATTAGGTGGCAGTCCCCTAAGTACA
Organism: Ganaspis brasiliensis; assembly: GCA_037103525.1. Lineage (NCBI taxonomy): Eukaryota > Metazoa > Arthropoda > Insecta > Hymenoptera > Figitidae > Ganaspis > Ganaspis brasiliensis. The sequence continues at coordinate 17,623 of JAZKLR010000807.1, read as the reverse complement.
TTCCTTCTCTTCAGAACAAGTTCAAAATTTTTTTGGGAAAGTGAATAATATCTTTTATATTTAACTTGGATTATTCTTATCAGGGGTAACTTTTAGGGGTTGTTTTTTCTCAATATCATCTGGAAGTATTAGGGAGCAGTCCCCTAAGTACATTCCTTCTCTTCAGAAAAAGTTCAAAAATTTTTTGGGAAAGTGAATAATATCTTTTATATTTAACTTGGATTATTCTTATCAGGGGTAACTTTTAGGGGTTGTTTTTTCTCAATATCATCTGGAAGTATTAGGGGGCAGTCCCCTAAGTACATTCCTTCTCTTCAGAACAATTACAAAAATTTCTTGGGACAGTGAATAATATCTTTTATATTTAATTTGGATTAATCTTATCAGGGGTATTTTTTAGGGGTTGTTTTGTCTCGATATCATCTGGCAGTATTAGGGGGCAGTCCCCTAAGTACTTTCCATCTCTTCAGAACAAGTACAAAAATTTCTTGGGACAGTGAATAATATCTTTTATATTTAATTTGGATTAATCTTATCAGGGGTGACTTTTATGGGTTGTTTTTTCTCAATATCATCTGGAAGTATTAGGGGGCAGTCCCCTAAGTACATTTCTTCTCTTCAGAACAAGTTCAAAAATTTTTTGGGAAAGTGAATAATATCTTTTATATTTAACTTGGATTATTCTTATCAGGGGTAACTTTTAGGGGTTGTTTTTTCTTAATATCATCTGAAAGTATTAGGGAGCAGTCCCCTCAGTACATTCCTTCTCTTCAGAACAAGGACAAAAATGTTTTTGGAAAGTAAATAATATCTTTTATATTTAATTTGGATTAATCTTATCAGGGGTGACTTTTAGGGGTTGTTTTGTCTTGATATCATCTGGAAGTATTAAAGGTTAGTCCCCTAAGTACTTTCAATCTCTTTAGAATAAGTTCAAAAATTTTTTGGGAAAGTGAATAATATTTTTTATATTTAATGTGGATTAATCTTATCAGGGGTGACTTTTAAAGGTTGTTTTGTCTCAATATCATCTGGAAGTATTAGGGGGCAGTCCGCTAAGTACATTTCTGCTCTTCAGAACAAGTAAAAAATTTCTTGGGATAGTGACTAATATTTTTTATATTTAATTTGGATTATTCTTATCAGGGGTGACTTTTAGGGCTTGTTTTGTCTCGATATCATCTGAAAGTATTAGGGGGCAGTCCCCTAAGTACATTCCTTCTCTTCAGAACAAGGACAAAAATGTTTTTGGAAAGTGAATAATATCTTTTATATTTAACTTGGATTATTCTTATCAGGGGTAACTTTTAGGGGTTTTTTTTTCTCAATATCATCTGGAAGTATTAGGGGGCAGTCCCCTTAGTACATTCCAGCTCTTCAGAACAAGTACAAAAATTTCTTGGGACAGTGAATAATATTTTTTATATTTAATTTGGATTAATCTTATCAGGGGTGACTTTTAGGGGTATTTTTGTCTCGATATCATCTAGAAGTATTAGGGGGCAGTCCGCTAAGTACAATTCTGCTCTTCAGAACAAGTAAAAAATTTCTTGGGATAGTGACTAATATTTTTTATATTTAATTTGGATTATTCTTATCAGGGGTGACTTTTAGGGGTTGTTTTTTCTCAATATCATCTGGAAGTATTAGGGGGCAGTCCCCTAAGTACATTCCTTCTCTTCAGAATAAGTTCAAAAATTTTTTGGGAAAGTGAATAATATCTTTTATATTTAACTTGGATTATTCTTATCAGGGGTAACTTTTAGGGGTTGTTTTTTCTCAATATCATCTGGAAGTATTAGGGGGCAGTACCCTAAGTACATTCCTTCTCTTCAGAACAAGTTCAAAAATTTTTTGGGAAAGTGAATAATATCTTTTATATTTAACTTGGATTATTCTTATCAGGGGTAACTTTTAAAGGTTGTTTTTTCTTAATATCATTCGGAAGTATTAGGGGGCAGTCCCCTTAGTACTTTCCATCTTTTCAGAACATGTACAAAAATTTTTTGAGAGAGTGAATAATATCTTTTATATTTAACTTAGATTATTCTTATCGGGGGTGACTTTTAGGGGTTGTTTTGTCTCGATATCATCTGTAAGTATTAAGGGACAGTCCCTTTAGTACTTTCCATGTCTTTAGAACAAGTACAAAATTTTTTTGGGAAAGTGAATAATATCTTTTATATTTAACTTGGATTATTCTTATCAGGGGTGACTTTTAGGGGTTGTTTTGTCTGGATATCATCTGAAAGTATTAGGGGGCAGTCCGTTAAGTACATTCCTTCTCTTCAGAACAAGTACAAAAATTTTTTGGGAAAGTGAATAATATCTTTTATATTTAACTTGGATTATTCTTATCAGGGGTGACTTTTAGGGGTTGTTTTTTCTCAATATCATCTGGAAGTATTAGGGGGCAGTCCCCTAAGTACATTCCTTCTCTTCAGAATAAGTTTAAAAATTTTTTGGGAAAGTGAATAATATCTTTTATATTTAACTTAGATTATTCTTATCAGGGGTAACTTTTAGGGGTTGTTTTTTCTCAATATCATCTGGAAGTATTAGGGGGCAGTCCCCTAAGTACATTCCTTCTCTTCAGAACAAGTTCAAAAATTTTTTGGGAAAGTGAATAATATCTTTTATATTTAACTTAGATTATTCTTATCAGGGGTAACTTTTAGGGGTTGTTTTTTCTCAATATCATCTGGAAGTATTAGGGAGCAGTCCCCTAAGTACATTCCTTCTCTTCAGAACAAGTTCAAAAATTTTTTGGGAAAGTGAATAATATCTTTTATATTTAACTTGGATTATTCTTATCAGGGGTAACTTTTAGGGGTTGTTTTTTCTCAATATCATCTGGAAGTATTAGGGGGCAGTCCCCTAAGTACATTCCTTCTCTTCAGAACAAGTACAAAAATTTCTTGGGACAGTGAATAATATCTTTTATATTTAATTTGGATTAATCTTATCAGGGGTATTTTTTAGGGGTTGTTTTGTCTCGATATCATCTGGCAGTATTAGGGAGCAGTCCCCTAAGTACTTTCCATCTCTTCAGAACAAGTACAAAAATTTCTTGGGACAGTGAATAATATCTTTTATACTTAATTTGGATTAATCTTATCAGGGGTGACTTTTAGGGGTTGTTTTTTCTCAATATCATGTGGAAGTATTAGGGGGCAGTCCCCTAAGTACATTCCTTCTCTTCAGAAACAAGTAAAAAATTTCTTGGGACAGTGAATAATATTTTTTAAATTGAATTTGGATTAATCTTATCAGGGGTGACTTTTAGGGGTTGTTTTTTCTCAATATCATCTGAAAGTATTAGGGGGCAGTCCGCTAAGTACATTCCTGCTCTTTAGAACAAGTACAAAAATTTCTTGGGACAGTGAATAATATTTTTTATATTTAATTTGGATTAATCTTATCAGGGGTGACTTTTAAGGGTTGTTTTTTCTCAATATCATCTGGAAGTATTAGGGGGCAGTCCGCTAAGTACATTCCTGCTCTTTAGAACAAGTACAAAAATTTCTTGGGACAGTGAATATTATCTTTTATATTTAATTTGGATTAATCTTATCAGGGGTGACTTTTAGGGGTTGTTTTTTCTCAATATCATCTGGAAGTATTAGGGGGCAGTCCCCTAAGTACATATCTTCTCTTCAGAACAAGTACAAAAATTTCTTGGGACAGTGAATAATATCTTTTATATTTAATTTGGATTAATCTTATCAGGGGTGACTTTTAGGGGTTGTTTTGTCTCGATATCATCTGAAAGTATTAGGGAGCAGTCCGTTAAGTACATTCCTTCTCTTCAGAACAAGTACAAAAATTTCTTGGGAGAGTGAATAATATCTTTTACATTTAACTTAGGTTTTTCTTATCGGGGGTAACTTTTAGGGGTTGTTTTGTATCAATATCATCTGAAAGTATTAGGGGGCAGTCCCCTTAGTACATTCCTTCTCTTCAGAACAAGTTCAAAAATTTTTTGGGAAAGTGAATAATATCTTTTATATTTAACTTAGGTTTTTCTTATCAGGGGTAACTTTTAGGGGTTGTTTTTTCTCAATATCATCTGGAAGTATTAGGGGGCAGTCCCCTAAGTACATTCCTTCTCTTCAGAACAAGTTCAAAAATTTTTTGGGAAAGTGAATAATATCTTTTATATTTAACTTGGATTATTCTTATCAGGGGTAACTTTTAGGGGTTGTTTTTTCTCAATATCATCTGGAAGTATTAGGGGGCAGTCTACTAAGTACATTCCTTCTCTTCAGAACAAGTTCAAAAATTTTTTGGGAAAGTGAATAATATCTTTTATATTTAACTTGGATTATTCTTATCAGGGGTAACTTTTAGGGGTTGTTTTTTCTCAATATCATCTGGAAGTATTAGGGGGCAGTCCCCTAAGTACATTCCTTCTCTTCAGAACAAGTTCAAAAATTTTTTGGGAAAGTGAATAATATCTTTTATATTTAACTTGGATTATTCTTATCAGGGGTAACTTTTAGGGGTTGTTTTTTCTCAATATCATCTGGAAGTATTAGGGGGCAGTCTACTAAGTACATTCCTTCTCTTCAGAACAAGTTCAAAAATTTTTTGGGAAAGTGAATAATATCTTTTATATTTAACTTGGATTATTCTTATCAGGGGTAACTTTTAGGGGTTGTTTTTTCTCAATATCATCTGGAAGTATTAGGGAGCAGTCCCCTAAGTACATTCCTTCTCTTCAGAAAAAGTTCAAAAATTTTTTGGGAAAGTGAATAATATCTTTTATATTTAACTTAGATTATTCTTATCAGGGGTAACTTTTAGGGGTTGTTTTTTCTCAATATCATCTGGAAGTATTAGGGGGCAGTCCCCTAAGTACATTCCTTCTCTTCAGAACAAGTTCAAAAATTTTTTGGGAAAGTGAATAATATCTTTTATATTTAACTTGGATTATTCTTATCAGGGGTGACTTTTAGGGGTTGTTTTTTCTCAATATCATCTGGAAGTATTAGGGGGCAGTCCCCTAAGTACATTCCTTCTCTTCAGAACAAGTTCAAAAATTTTTTGGGAAAGTGAATAATATCTTTTATATTTAACTTGGATTATTCTTATCAGGGGTGACTTTTAGGGGTTGTTTTTTCTCAATATCATCTGGAAGTATTAGGGGGCAGTCCCCTAAGTACATATCTTCTCTTCAGAACAAGTACAAAAATTTCTTGGGACAGTGAATAATATCTTTTATATTTAATTTGGATTAATCTTATCAGGGGTGACTTTTAGGGGTTGTTTTGTCTCGATATCATCTGAAAGTATTAGGGAGCAGTCCGTTAAGTACATTCCTTCTCTTCAGAACAAGTACAAAAATTTCTTGGGAGAGTGAATAATATCTTTTACATTTAACTTAGGTTTTTCTTATCGGGGGTAACTTTTAGGGGTTGTTTTGTATCAATATCATCTGAAAGTATTAGGGGGCAGTCCCCTTAGTACATTCCTTCTCTTCAGAACAAGTTCAAAAATTTTTTGGGAAAGTGAATAATATCTTTTATATTTAACTTAGGTTTTTCTTATCAGGGGTAACTTTTAGGGGTTGTTTTTTCTCAATATCATCTGGAAGTATTAGGGGGCAGTCCCCTAAGTACATTCCTTCTCTTCAGAACAAGTTCAAAAATTTTTTGGGAAAGTGAATAATATCTTTTATATTTAACTTGGATTATTCTTATCAGGGGTAACTTTTAGGGGTTGTTTTTTCTCAATATCATCTGGAAGTATTAGGGGGCAGTCCCCTAAGTACATTCCTTCTCTTCAGAACAAGTTCAAAAATTTTTTGGGAAAGTGAATAATATCTTTTATATTTAACTTGGATTATTCTTATCAGGGGTAACTTTTAGGGGTTGTTTTTTCTCAATATCATCTGGAAGTATTAGGGGGCAGTCTACTAAGTACATTCCTTCTCTTCAGAACAAGTTCAAAAATTTTTTGGGAAAGTGAATAATATCTTTTATATTTAACTTGGATTATTCTTATCAGGGGTAACTTTTAGGGGTTGTTTTTTCTCAATATCATCTGGAAGTATTAGGGAGCAGTCCCCTAAGTACATTCCTTCTCTTCAGAAAAAGTTCAAAAATTTTTTGGGAAAGTGAATAATATCTTTTATATTTAACTTAGATTATTCTTATCAGGGGTAACTTTTAGGGGTTGTTTTTTCTCAATATCATCTGGAAGTATTAGGGGGCAGTCCCCTAAGTACATTCCTTCTCTTCAGAACAAGTTCAAAAATTTTTTGGGAAAGTGAATAATATCTTTTATATTTAACTTAGATTATTCTTATCAGGGGTAACTTTTAGGGGTTGTTTTTTCTCAATATCATCTGGAAGTATTAGGGGGCAGTCCCCTAAGTACATTCCTTCTCTTCAGAACAAGTTCAAAAATTTTTTGGGAAAGTGAATAATATCTTTTATATTTAACTTGGATTATTCTTATCAGGGGTAACTTTTAGGGGTTGTTTTTTCTCAATATCATCTGGAAGTATTAGGGGGTAGTCCCCTAAGTACATTCCTTCTCTTCAGAACAAGTACAAAAATTTCTTGGGACAGTGAATAATATCTTTTATATTTAATTTGGATTAATCTTATCAGGGGTATTTTTTAGGGGTTGTTTTGTCTCGATATCATCTGGCAGTATTAGGGCGCAGTCCCCTAAGTACTTTCCATCTCTTCAGAACAAGTACAAAAATTTCTTGGGACAGTGAATAATATCTTTTATACTTAATTTGGATTAATCTTATCAGGGGTGACTTTTAGGGGTTGTTTTTTCTCAATATCATGTGGAAGTATTAGGGGGCAGTCCCCTAAGTACATTCCTTCTCTTCAGAACAAGTAAAAAATTTCTTGGGACAGTGAATAATATTTTTTAAATTGAATTTGGATTAATCTTATCAGGGGTGACTTTTCGGGGTTGTTTTTTCTCAATATCATCTGAAAGTATTAGGGGGCAGTCCCCTAAGTACTTTCCATCTCTTCAGAACAAGTACAAAAATTTCTTGGGACAGTGAATAATATCTTTTATATTTAATTTGGATTTATCTTATCAGGGGTAACTTTTAGGGGTTGTTTTGTCTCGATATCATCTGGAAGTATTAAGGGGCAGTCCCCTAAGTACATTCCTTCTCTTCAGAACAAGTACAAAAATTTCTTGGGACAGTGAATAATATTTTTTATATTTAATTTGGATTAATCTTATCAGGGGTGACTTTTAGGGGTTGTTTTTTCTCAATATCATCTGGAAGTATTAGGGGGCAGTCCGTTAAGTACATTCCTTCTCTTCAGAACAAGTACAAAAATTTCTTGGGACAGTGAATAATATCTTTTATATTTAATTTGGATTAATCTTATCAGGGGTGACTTTTAGGGGTTGTTTTGTCTCGATATCATCTGAAAGTATTAGGGGGCAGTCCGTTAAGTACATTCCTTCTCTTCAGAACAAGTACAAAAATTTCTTGGGAGAGTGAATAATATCTTTTACATTTAACTTAGGTTTTTCTTATCGGGGGTAACTTTTAGGGGTTGTTTTGTATCAATATCATCTGAAAGTATTAGGGGGCAGTCCCCTTAGTACATTCCTTCTCTTCAGAACAAGTTCAAAAATTTTTTGGGAAAGTGAATAATATCTTTTATATTTAACTTAGGTTTTTCTTATCAGGGGTAACTTTTAGGGGTTGTTTTTTCTCAATATCATCTGGAAGTATTAGGGGGCAGTCCCCTAAGTACATTCCTTCTCTTCAGAACAAGTTCAAAAATTTTTTGGGAAAGTGAATAATATCTTTTATATTTAACTTGGATTATTCTTATCAGGGGTAACTTTTAGGGGTTGTTTTTTCTCAATATCATCTGGAAGTATTAGGGGGCAGTCTACTAAGTACATTCCTTCTCTTCAGAACAAGTTCAAAAATTTTTTGGGAAAGTGAATAATATCTTTTATATTTAACTTGGATTATTCTTATCAGGGGTAACTTTTAGGGGTTGTTTTTTCTCAATATCATCTGGAAGTATTAGGGGGCAGTCCCCTAAGTACATTCCTTCTCTTCAGAACAAGTTCAAAAATTTTTTGGGAAAGTGAATAATATCTTTTATATTTAACTTGGATTATTCTTATCAGGGGTAACTTTTAGGGGTTGTTTTTTCTCAATATCATCTGGAAGTATTAGGGGGCAGTCTACTAAGTACATTCCTTCTCTTCAGAACAAGTTCAAAAATTTTTTGGGAAAGTGAATAATATCTTTTATATTTAACTTGGATTATTCTTATCAGGGGTAACTTTTAGGGGTTGTTTTTTCTCAATATCATCTGGAAGTATTAGGGAGCAGTCCCCTAAGTACATTCCTTCTCTTCAGAAAAAGTTCAAAAATTTTTTGGGAAAGTGAATAATATCTTTTATATTTAACTTAGATTATTCTTATCAGGGGTAACTTTTAGGGGTTGTTTTTTCTCAATATCATCTGGAAGTATTAGGGGGCAGTCCCCTAAGTACATTCCTTCTCTTCAGAACAAGTTCAAAAATTTTTTGGGAAAGTGAATAATATCTTTTATATTTAACTTAGATTATTCTTATCAGGGGTAACTTTTAGGGGTTGTTTTTTCTCAATATCATCTGGAAGTATTAGGGGGCAGTCCCCTAAGTACATTCCTTCTCTTCAGAACAAGTTCAAAAATTTTTTGGGAAAGTGAATAATATCTTTTATATTTAACTTGGATTATTCTTATCAGGGGTAACTTTTAGGGGTTGTTTTTTCTCAATATCATCTGGAAGTATTAGGGGGTAGTCCCCTAAGTACATTCCTTCTCTTCAGAACAAGTACAAAAATTTCTTGGGACAGTGAATAATATCTTTTATATTTAATTTGGATTAATCTTATCAGGGGTATTTTTTAGGGGTTGTTTTGTCTCGATATCATCTGGCAGTATTAGGGCGCAGTCCCCTAAGTACTTTCCATCTCTTCAGAACAAGTACAAAAATTTCTTGGGACAGTGAATAATATCTTTTATACTTAATTTGGATTAATCTTATCAGGGGTGACTTTTAGGGGTTGTTTTTTCTCAATATCATGTGGAAGTATTAGGGGGCAGTCCCCTAAGTACATTCCTTCTCTTCAGAACAAGTAAAAAATTTCTTGGGACAGTGAATAATATTTTTTAAATTGAATTTGGATTAATCTTATCAGGGGTGACTTTTCGGGGTTGTTTTTTCTCAATATCATCTGAAAGTATTAGGGGGCAGTCCCCTAAGTACTTTCCATCTCTTCAGAACAAGTACAAAAATTTCTTGGGACAGTGAATAATATCTTTTATATTTAATTTGGATTTATCTTATCAGGGGTAACTTTTAGGGGTTGTTTTGTCTCGATATCATCTGGAAGTATTAAGGGGCAGTCCCCTAAGTACATTCCTTCTCTTCAGAACAAGTACAAAAATTTCTTGGGACAGTGAATAATATTTTTTATATTTAATTTGGATTAATCTTATCAGGGGTGACTTTTAGGGGTTGTTTTTTCTCAATATCATCTGGAAGTATTAGGGGGCAGTCCGTTAAGTACATTCCTTCTCTTCAGAACAAGTATAAAAATTTCTTGGGACAGTGAATAATATCTTTTATATTTAATTTGGATTAATCTTATCAGGGGTGACTTTTAGGGGTTGTTTTGTCTCGATATCATCTGAAAGTATTAGGGGGCAGTCCGTTAAGTACATTCCTTCTCTTCAGAACAAGTACAAAAATTTCTTGGGAGAGTGAATAATATCTTTTACATTTAACTTAGGTTTTTCTTATCGGGGGTAACTTTTAGGGGTTGTTTTGTATCGATATCATCTGAAAGTATTAGGGAGCAGTCCCCTAAGTACATTCCTTCTCTTCAGAACAAGTTCAAAAATTTTTTGGGAAAGTGAATAATATCTTTTATATTTAACTTGGATTATTCTTATCAGGGGTGACTTTTAGGGGTTGTTTTGTCTTGATATCATCTGGAAGTATTAGGGGGCAGTCCCCTTAGTACTTTCCATCTCTTCAGAACAAGTAAAAAATTTCTTGGGACAGTGAATAATATTTTTTATATTTAATGTGGATTAATCTTATCAGGGGTGACTTTTAGGGGTTGTTTTTTCTCAATATCATCTGAAAGTATTAGGAAGCAGTCCCCTAAGTACATTCCTTCTCTTCAGAACAAGTTCAAAAATTTTTTGGGAAAGTGAATAATATCTTTTATATTTAACTTGGATTATTCTTATCAGGGGTGACTTTTAGGGGTTGTTTTGTCTTGATATCATCTGGAAGTATTAGGGGGCAGTCCCCTTATTACTTTCCATCTCTTCAGAACAAGTAAAAAATTTCTTGGGACAGTGAATAATATTTTTTATATTTAATGTGGATTAATCTTATCAGGGGTGACTTTTAAAGGTTGTTTTGTCTCAATATCATCTGGAAGTATTAGGGGGCAGTCCGCTAAGTACATTCCTGCTCTTCAGAACAAGTAAAAAATTTCTTGGGATAGTGACTAATATTTTTTATATTTAATTTGGATTATTCTTATCAGGGGTGACTTTTAGGGCTTGTTTTGTCTCGATATCATCTGAAAGTATTAGGGGGCAGTCCCCTAAGTACATTCCTTCTCTTCAGAACAAGGACAAAAATGTTTTTGGAAAGTGAATAATATCTTTTATATTTAACTTGGATTATTCTTATCAGGGGTAACTTTTAGGGGTTTTTTTTCTCAATATCATCTGGAAGTATTAGGGGGCAGTCCCCTTAGTACATTCCTTCTCTTCAGAACAAGTACAAAAATTTCTTGGGACAGTGAATAATATCTTTTATATTTAATTTGGATTAATCTTATCAGGGGTGACTTTTAAAGGTTGTTTTGTCTCGATATCATCTGGAAGTATTAGGGGGCAGTCCCCTTAGTACATTCCAGCTCTTCAGAACAAGTACAAAAATTTCTTGGGACAGTGAATAATATTTTTTATATTTAATTTGGATTAATCTTATCAGGGGTGACTTTTAAGGGTATTTTTGTCTCGATATCATCTGGAAGTATTAGGGGGCAGTCTCCTAAAAACATTCCTTCTCTTCAGAACAAGTACAAAACTTTTTTTGGAAAGTGAATAATATCTTTTATATTTAATTTGGATTAATCTTATCAGGGGTGACTTTTAGGGGTTGTTTTTTCTCAATATAATCTGGAAGTATTAGGGGGCAGTCCCCTAAGTACATTCCTTCTCTTCAGAAAAAGTTCAAAAATTTTTTGGGAAAGTGAATAATATCTTTTATATTTAACTTGGATTATTCTTATCAGGGGTAACTTTTAGAGGTTGTTTTTTCTTAATATCATTCGAAAGTATTAAAGGGCAGTCCCCTTAGTACTTTCCATCTTTTCAGAACATGTACAAAAATTTTTTGAGAGAGTGAATAATATCTTTTATATTTAACTTAGATTATTCTTATCGGGGGTGACATTCAGGGGTTGTTTTGTCTCGATATCATCTGTAAGTATTAAGGGACAGTCCCCTTAGTACTTTCCATGTCTTTAGAACAAGTACAACAATTTTTTGGGAAAGTGAATAATATCTTTTATATTTAACTTGGATTATTCTTATCAGGGGTAACTTTTAGGGGTTGTTTTTTCTCAATATCATCTGGAAGTATTAGGGGGCAGTCCCCTAAGTACATTCCTTCTCTTCAGAACAAGTACAAAAATTTCTTGGGACAGTGAATAATATCTTTTATATTTAATTTGGATTAATCTTATCAGGGGTATTTTTTAGGGGTTGTTTTGTCTCGATATCATCTGGCAGTATTAGGGGGCAGTCCCCTAAGTACTTTCCATCTCTTCAGAACAAGTACAAAAATTTCTTGGGACAGTGAATAATATCTTTTATACTTAATTTGGATTAATCTTATCAAGGGTAACTTTTAGGGGTTGTTTTTTCTCAATATCATGTGGAAGTATTAGGGGGCAGTCCCCTAAGTACATTCCTTCTCTTCAGAACAAGTAGAAAATTTCTTGGGACAGTGAATAATATTTTTTAAATTGAATTTGGATTAATCTTATCAGGGGTGACTTTTAGGGGTTGTTTTTTCTCAATATCATCTGAAAGTATTAGGGGGCAGTCCGCTAAGTACATTCCTGCTCTTTAGAACAAGTACAAAAATTTCTTGGGACAGTGAATAATATTTTTTATATTTAATTTGGATTAATCTTATCAGGGGTGACTTTTAGGGGTTGTTTTTTCTCAATATCATCTGAAAGTATTAGGGGGCAGTCTGTTAAGTACATTCCTTCTCTTCAGAACAAGTACAAAAATTTCTTGGGAGAGTGAATAATATCTTTTACATTTAACTTAGGTTTTTCTTATCGGGGGTAACTTTTAGGGGTTGTTTTGTATCAATATCATCTGAAAGTATTAGGGGGCAGTCCCCTTAGTACTTTCCATCTCTTCAGAACAAGTAAAAAATTTCTTGGGACAGTGAATAATATTTTTTAAATTGAATTTGGATTAATCTTATCAGGGGTGACTTTTAGGGGTTGTTTTTTCTCAATATCATCTGAAAGTATTAGAGGGCAGTCCCCTAAGTACATTCCTTCCCTTCAGAACAAGTTCAAAAATTTTTTGGGAAAGTGAATAATATCTTTTATATTTAACTTAGGTTTTTCTTATCAGGGGTAACTTTTAGGGGTTGTTTTTTCTCAATATCATGTGGAAGTATTAGGGGGCAGTCCCCTAAGTACATTCCTTCTCTTCAGAACAAGTAAAAAATTTCTTGGGACAGTGAATAATATTTTTTAAATTGAATTTGGATTAATCTTATCAGGGGTGACTTTAAGGGTTGTTTTTTCTCAATATCATCTGAAAGTATTAGGGGGCAGTCCGCTAAGTACATTCCTGCTCTTTAGAACAAGTACAAAAATTTCTTGGGACAGTGAATAATATTTTTTATACTTAATTTGGATTAATCTTATCAGGGGTGACTTTTAGGGGTTGTTTTTTCTCAATATCATCTGAACGTATTAGGGGGCAGTCTGTTAAGTACATTCCTTCTCTTCAGAACAAGTACAAAAATTTCTTGGGAGAGTGAATAATATCTTTTACATTTAACTTAGGTTTTTCTTATCGGGGGTAACTTTTAGGGGTTGTTTTGTATCAATATCATCTGAAAGTATTAGGGGGCAGTCCCCTTAGTACTTTCCATCTCTTCAGAACAAGTAAAAAATTTCTTGGGACAGTGAATAATATTTTTTAAATTGAATTTGGATTAATCTTATCAGGGGTGACTTTTAGGGGTTGTTTTTTCTCAATATCATCTGAAAGTATTAGGGGGCAGTCCCCTAAGTACATTCCGTCTCTTCAGAACAAGTTCAAAAATTTTTTGGGAAAGTGAATAATATCTTTTATATTTAACTTAGGTTTTTCTTATCAGGGGTAACTTTTAGGGGTTGTTTTTTCTCAATATCATCTGGAAGTATTAGGGGGCAGTCCCCTAAGTACATTCCTTCTCTTCAGAACAAGTTCAAAAATTTTTTGGGAAAGTGAATAATATCTTTTATATTTAACTTGGATTATTCTTATCAGGGGTAACTTTTAGGGGTTGTTTTTTCTCAATATCATCTGGAAGTATTAGGGAGCAGTCCCCTAAGTACATTCCTTCTCTTCAGAAAAAGTTCAAAAATTTTTTGGGAAAGTGAATAATATCTTTTATATTTAACTTGGATTATTCTTATCAGGGGTAACTTTTAGAGGTTGTTTTTTCTTAATATCATTCAGAAGTATTAGGAGGCAGTCCCCTTAGTACTTTCCATCTTTTCAGAACATGTACAAAAATTTTTTGAGAGAGTGAATAATATTTTTTATATTTAACTTAGATTATTCTTATCGGGGGTGACTTTTAGGGGTTGTTTTGTCTCGATATCATCTGTAAGTATTAAGGGACAGTCCCTCTAGTACTTTCTATGTCTTTAGAACAAGTACAAAAATTTTTTGGAAAGTGAATAATATCTTTTATATTTAACTTGGATTATTCTTATCAGGGGTGACTTTTAGGGGTTGTTTTGTCTGGATATCATCTGAAAGTATTAGGGAGCAGTCCGTTAAGTACATTCCTTCTCTTCAGAACAAGTACAAAAATTTTTTGGGAAAGTGAATAATATCTTTTATATTTAACTTGGATTATTCTTATCAGGGGTAACTTTTAGGGGTTGCTTTTTCTCAATATCATCTGGAAGTATTAGGGGGCAGTCCCGTAAGTACATTCCTTCTCTTCAGAACAAGTACAAAAATTTCTTGGGACAGTGAATAATATCTTTTATATTTAATTTGGATTAATCTTATCAGGGGTAACTTTTAGGGGTTGTTTTGTATCGATATCATCTGGCAGTATTAGGGGCAGTCCCCTAAGTACTTTCCATCTCTTCAGAACAAGTACAAAAATTTCTTGGGACAGTGAATAATATCTTTTATATTTAACTTGGATTAATCTTATCAGGGGTGACTTTTAGGGGTTGTTTTGTCTGGATATCATCTGAAAGTATTAGGGGGCAGTCCGTTAAGTACATTCCTTCTCTTCAGAACAAGTACAAAAATTTCTTGGGAGAGTGAATAATATCTTTTATATTTCATTTGGATTAATCTTATCAGGGGTGACTTTTAAAGGTTGTTTTGTCTCAATATCATCTGGAAGTATTAAGGGGCAGTCCGCTAAGTACATTCCTGCTCTTTAGAACAAGTACAAAAATTTCTTGGGACAGTGAATAATATTTTTTATATTTAATTTGGATTAATCTTATCAGGGGTGACTTTTAGGGGTTGTTTTTTCTCAATATCATCTGGAAGTATTAGGGGGTAGTCCCCTAAGTACATTCCTTCTCTTCAGAACAAGTACAAAAATTTCTTGGGACAGTGAATAATATCTTTTATATTTAATTTGGATTAATCTTATCAGGGGTATTTTTTAGGGGTTGTTTTGTCTCGATATCATCTGGCAGTATTAGGGCGCAGTCCCCTAAGTACTTTCCATCTCTTCAGAACAAGTACAAAAATTTCTTGGGACAGTGAATAATATCTTTTATACTTAATTTGGATTAATCTTATCAGGGGTGACTTTTAGGGGTTGTTTTTTCTCAATATCATGTGGAAGTATTAGGGGGCAGTCCCCTAAGTACATTCCTTCTCTTCAGAACAAGTAAAAAATTTCTTGGGACACAGTGAATAATATTTTTTAAATTGAATTTGGATTAATCTTATCAGGGGTGACTTTTCGGGGTTGTTTTTTCTCAATATCATCTGAAAGTATTAGGGGGCAGTCCCCTAAGTACTTTCCATCTCTTCAGAACAAGTACAAAAATTTCTTGGGACAGTGAATAATATCTTTTATATTTAATTTGGATTTATCTTATCAGGGGTAACTTTTAGGGGTTGTTTTGTCTCGATATCATCTGGAAGTATTAAGGGGCAGTCCCCTAAGTACATTCCTTCTCTTCAGAACAAGTACAAAAATTTCTTGGGACAGTGAATAATATTTTTTATATTTAATTTGGATTAATCTTATCAGGGGTGACTTTTAGGGGTTGTTTTTTCTCAATATCATCTGGAAGTATTAGGGGGCAGTCCGTTAAGTACATTCCTTCTCTTCAGAACAAGTACAAAAATTTCTTGGGACAGTGAATAATATCTTTTATATTTAATTTGGATTAATCTTATCAGGGGTGACTTTTAGGGGTTGTTTTGTCTCGATATCATCTGAAAGTATTAGGGGGCAGTCCGTTAAGTACATTCCTTCTCTTCAGAACAAGTACAAAAATTTCTTGGGAGAGTGAATAATATCTTTTACATTTAACTTAGGTTTTTCTTATCGGGGGTAACTTTTAGGGGTTGTTTTGTATCGATATCATCTGAAAGTATTAGGGAGCAGTCCCCTAAGTACATTCCTTCTCTTCAGAACAAGTTCAAAAATTTTTTGGGAAAGTGAATAATATCTTTTATATTTAACTTGGATTATTCTTATCAGGGGTGACTTTTAGGGGTTGTTTTGTCTTGATATCATCTGGAAGTATTAGGGGGCAGTCCCCTTAGTACTTTCCATCTCTTCAGAACAAGTAAAAAATTTCTTGGGACAGTGAATAATATTTTTTATATTTAATGTGGATTAATCTTATCAGGGGTGACTTTTAGGGGTTGTTTTTTCTCAATATCATCTGAAAGTATTAGGAAGCAGTCCCCTAAGTACATTCCTTCTCTTCAGAACAAGTTCAAAAATTTTTTGGGAAAGTGAATAATATCTTTTATATTTAACTTGGATTATTCTTATCAGGGGTGACTTTTAGGGGTTGTTTTGTCTTGATATCATCTGGAAGTATTAGGGGGCAGTCCCCTTATTACTTTCCATCTCTTCAGAACAAGTAAAAAATTTCTTGGGACAGTGAATAATATTTTTTATATTTAATGTGGATTAATCTTATCAGGGGTGACTTTTAAAGGTTGTTTTGTCTCAATATCATCTGGAAGTATTAGGGGGCAGTCCGCTAAGTACATTCCTGCTCTTCAGAACAAGTAAAAAATTTCTTGGGATAGTGACTAATATTTTTTATATTTAATTTGGATTATTCTTATCAGGGGTGACTTTTAGGGCTTGTTTTGTCTCGATATCATCTGAAAGTATTAGGGGGCAGTCCCCTAAGTACATTCCTTCTCTTCAGAACAAGGACAAAAATGTTTTTGGAAAGTGAATAATATCTTTTATATTTAACTTGGATTATTCTTATCAGGGGTAACTTTTAGGGGTTTTTTTTTCTCAATATCATCTGGAAGTATTAGGGGGCAGTCCCCTTAGTACATTCCTTCTCTTCAGAACAAGTACAAAAATTTCTTGGGACAGTGAATAATATCTTTTATATTTAATTTGGATTAATCTTATCAGGGGTGACTTTTAAAGGTTGTTTTGTCTCGATATCATCTGGAAGTATTAGGGGGCAGTCCCCTTAGTACATTCCAGCTCTTCAGAACAAGTACAAAAATTTCTTGGGACAGTGAATAATATTTTTTATATTTAATTTGGATTAATCTTATCAGGGGTGACTTTTAAGGGTATTTTTGTCTCGATATCATCTGGAAGTATTAGGGGGCAGTCTCCTAAAAACATTCCTTCTCTTCAGAACAAGTACAAAACTTTTTTTGGAAAGTGAATAATATCTTTTATATTTAATTTGGATTAATCTTATCAGGGGTGACTTTTAGGGGTTGTTTTTTCTCAATATAATCTGGAAAGTATTAGGGGGCAGTCCCCTAAGTACATTCCTTCTCTTCAGAAAAAGTTCAAAAATTTTTTGGGAAAGTGAATAATATCTTTTATATTTAACTTGGATTATTCTTATCAGGGGTAACTTTTAGAGGTTGTTTTTTCTTAATATCATTCGAAAGTATTAAAGGGCAGTCCCCTTAGTACTTTCCATCTTTTCAGAACATGTACAAAAATTTTTTGAGAGAGTGAATAATATCTTTTATATTTAACTTAGATTATTCTTATCGGGGGTGACATTCAGGGGTTGTTTTGTCTCGATATCATCTGTAAGTATTAAGGGACAGTCCCCTTAGTACTTTCCATG
>JAZKLR010000806.1:0-156489 GCA_037103525.1 Ganaspis brasiliensis | reverse complement strand
CTAATCTTCGAAACTACTTGACCTAGGATGCTGAAATTTGGTACACATATGTAGATTTACGTGTAGATTACAGGAAAATTATAGAGAACTTTTCGTAAAGACTGTCTTCATAGTGTTTACTAGCCAAAAAGTACGATTTTTCGAAAAAAATTCGAAAAAATGACAATGTCCCCCCCAATATAGAAAGGTATAATATCAGATTTGACTATGTTAAAATATATCTAGTTAGATATGACCTCACATCAGGCGATATCTATCTAGATATAAACAGATATAATATCAGATCTGATTATATCTAAATATATATAAGCAGATATATGTTTAAATAACTGATTATATCTGATTATATCTGAATAGATCAAATCATAATATCATTAGATCTGAAATATATCTGATTATATCTACAATATATCTGATGATATCTGAAATATATCTGATTATATCTAAACCCTTTTTCCCGGGGATATAATCTACTTTTTATTTTATTAGTAATTTGCCGATTTCATTGAAATTAAATAAAAAATTCAATATAGTGCATTAAAATTTTGTTATTTGTTATAAGTTTTAAAATAATTTTAACTATATTAGTATATAAAGTTATAGAAAAATGACTTTGTTATTTGAAATATATATACAGTTGCTATTGCATTTCAATCTCTATTTCATATAGTTAAAAAAATTATAGAGGTACGGAACCCTTTGACTTGGTACGAGTATAACTCGTACTTGCCCGATTTTTTATAATTTTAATGTACATTTAGTGCAGTATAATGAAAAAATTTTAGGTTATGTTATGTTTAATATGATGTATGTTCACATGTTTCTTGTTTTATAAAAATTCACTTCACTTCATAGAGGCATATTTCATTTGTTAATAGGACCATATTGTATTTTGAGCATCGTTTTTGAACAATTAATTCGTATTTATAAACGATTAATTTTTAAATTATTATCTCTTTGTTCATATTAATAGTTGTTAATATGTCCTTTGGGAATGATTTAAACAAATTTTATTAATTATAATGCACTAAACGAACATCAAAAGTAATGAAAAACAGTCAGGAGGATCGGATATGATTTTGTACTTTTAAAATTTTGTTTCTTTGAATCGAAAGGATTCAAAATATGTAAGAGTTTTCTTTCGGCATCGGGAAAGAACTTTTTTTTCATTCAGGACAGGTGTGGATTGTTGAAAGAAGCAGAATCTAATTTTTTTTAACATTTACATTGTTTATACAATCACTAATTAACAAATTCATACCTTCGTTATTTTTAGTCCAACAGGCATCGTCCTTTTTGCTTATCTCCTTAAATTTGAACTATTTTTTAAATTTTAAAGAAAATTTAGTAATTATAAATAATCAGTATTGTTATTAATAATTTTATAAACAATTTTACTTTTCCAGTTCTTTACTTTGAACTTAATGAAACTTTAAATGCAATGTACAATGTTATTACCTCTCTAAATTTCTTAGAGTGAATATTTCACTCTAATTTAGGAGTGAGATGTACATTCACTCCAGATAGAGTGAAAGTTCACTCTAAAAGAGTGAAATCGCTCACTCTAATGGAAAGAGTGCAGAAATTCACTCCAGTGGTTGGAGTGAATATTCACTCCAAGACTTAGAGTGAAACTTTCACTCTGTTTTGAGTGAACGTAAGCACGTATAACTTATAACGGCAGTTCGTAAGTTTTGTACCAACGAGCGTATAGCATAGTGGTTAGAGCGTTGGGCTTTAGGCCTGGGGGTCGCACGTTCGAGACCCCTCAGCGTCAAATATTTTAATTATATAAGTTTAGCGTTAGTATTAAGTTGTATGTTTCATTTGTAAATATAATATAATAAAATGTTATAAAATAATTTAAATAACAAATATCCTTGAGACTAAATAAATACGAAAATACCACAGTACTGACAGAAAGTTATTCAAGAGATTCAATATTTATTTTTATTTATTATTTTTATTTTTCAAAAATAAGATATTATTCCTTTAAAGTTATGTTATGCAAATTTCCAAAAGCTTTAATTTACCCAATCTAAAATTGGAGTGGGAAATTTGATCTAAGAGGAATGAGCCGCCATTTTAAATCAGCTGAAAAATTCACTCTAATTAGAGTGAACTCGTCACTCTATCTATAGAGTGAATAAATTCGCTCTTTCAATGAGTGAACATTCACTCCATATGGAGTGGCTCAATTTTCACTCTTGCCTGGAGTGAAATCTCACTCTTTAAGAGTGAGGTTTCACTCTAAGAAATTTAGAGAGACTGCTGGTAGGTGAAAAAAAATTTAATTTTTTTAAACATTAGCATTGTTTAAACAATCACTAATTAACAAATTCATAACTTTACTATTTTTAGTCATACAGGCTGCGTTCTTTTTGCTTATCTCCTTAAATTTAAACTATTTTTTAAATTTTAAAGAAAATGTAATAACTATAAATGATTAGTACAGTCAAACTTCTATCGGACTTCTACTTAACGGAAACTCATTAGGGAAGCGTAGAAGGGACTATATCTGTAAGAGTTATGACTGTGTGCGTACAATCAAATTCAGGGCCAAAAAGCTTAAGTGTCACTTAGTTAAAGCTTTACCTAAAATTAGAGTATTTTTAATTTCTTAAAAAAAGATGGTTTTGAAAAGAAGAAAAAGAAAAAGCGTTTACAAATAAGGAAATATTTTAAGAAATGAAAAAATTTACCGAAATTTTTCTTTAAAAAATGTGAAAGTAATTAAGGAAATCAACTAAAAGAAAAGTTTAGTGAATGTTATAAAATCAAAATTGTTTAATGTGTAATTCTGAAAATAATACAAAATATACGGAATATATTCTTTTCAAATAATTATAATTTTTCCCTATTGAAAATACATAAAAATAATGCGATTTCAAACACGTGATTTTTATGATGCAAATTGTTAGATACATTTTTATTTTTTATTGCAGCCCAAATTAATAAATAAATTATTATTTAATAATTATTATCATTTTTACTTCATATTTAAAGATCCTATGATTTACAATGGTTGTTACATCCCTGGACGGTCACTCACTAATAACATTTTAATGATCTTCTATTTAACGGAAACATCAAATTGCTTTTCGTTAAATAAAAGTATGACTGTATTGTTTTTAATAATTTTATAAACGATTTTATATCTCTAGTTCTTTACTTTGAACTTAATAAAACTTTAAATCCAATGTACAATATTATTACTGAAGGTACTTGAAAAGAAAATCATTTAATTTTTTCTAAACATTATCATTGCTTAAACCATCACTAATTAACAAATTCATAACTTTACTATTTTTAGTCATAAGGTAACGGTACCCATTATGGAACATTTTCTTAATCATGTCCCTATTATAAAACAGTTTTAAAAATTTTTAAGTAAATAAAAAAATTCTTGATGATAATCAAATTCTATTTATTTTAATAAATTATGTAACTAATGAGCATGATTATTAATGTATATAGTTATTAATTCAATTATAACTGTTTAAGAGTATTTAAACATTCAATTAAGTAACCAAGTTTTTTTTTAAAAAAAGCGTTTCATATTGGGGTACACATTTATTTCACATGTCCCTATTAAGAAACACTCATGAAACACTACTGCAAACATAACCTCAAATATTTTCAGACCTTCTACATTATTGTTTCATTAGAAAAATTAGTTGAATAATTGTATTCTGAAATAAAATTTGTTTTTCAAACATCATTATTTATAAATAATATTTCAATTATTCCTAAAAGTTGAGAGAGTTGAAATCTTTTATTGATTTAAAAACCCTGTTTCATAATAGGGACGTCAAAATTGAAACAATGGTACATGTAGTCAACCAACTTCTCATAATAGGTACATGTGTTTCGTTCAACTTTTTTGTTTATATTATATTCTGTTCTTAATAAATAACCATTTTTAGACTTAATATCTACTTCAGAAAGATCACTCTCTTAAACTATACTTTATTTGTCAGCATTGGCACTCTTCATTACGAGAAATGTAACATAAAACTTTAGACGTCTTAAAAAGTGTTTCATAAAGGGTACCTACCGTTACCTTACAGGCTACGTTCTTTTTACTTATCTTCTTAAATTTGAACTATCATTCAAGTTTTAAAGAAAATTTATTAACTATAAATAATTAGTATTGGGCCTTTTCACATCAGAACTATCACAATTGTCAAAGGGTTCATCGATTTCCTTGAAACTTTGTGGTATCATAATGCTATATGGTGAATTTCACGTCAACTGTCCAGCCAAAAAAAAAATTGTGTTTAATCCTTTCCCAATTTTTGTTATAAGTTGTCTTATAGGTAAGTAATTTATCAGCCAAATATTTTTGAATTATATCAAAAATTGCCCGAGAGGGAAGGGGTTAAAGTTTTGAACTTTTTGTTAAGACGCTCTCATTTGTTTATTTATTGAGCTTAAAAAAAATGCTAAAAAAATTTTTTGGTACATGATTTTTCTAGATTTTTTCATCAGCTTTCGATTGGCTGAAAAAATTGAAATAGACCACCTATTTTAATTTTTTTTTTATTTTGACTAAAATTTTTGAAACTTAAAAATAAATTTCACTTTTTTTCGTCTTTGGGCTCGTTTTATTTTATTTTATTTTATTTTTTTTAAGAAAGCTGAGATTTTTTCCTACAAAATATTTCATTTTCAAAAAACCTTTTTTTCTTGTTTTTGAGAAATTTAATGTTGAAGTTAGCGCTCCACGTCAAGGCGAAGTCTCACTCTACCGCCCCGCTTGTTGCTGGGCGCTGTTTGCATCATTACGTGGATATTTAATTATTCTAAACCTTAATTGAACTTTTCTCTGCAGTTTACAGTGCTGAGACTGACATAAAAATAATTAATTGCCTGCATTATAATTATTTTATTTTCTAAGTGTTTTGGAAATTTACGTTTTCGCGACGTAAAATTACATCCAGCGTAGACGAGAAATCACATCGACGCTGCAGGGTCCTTTTATTACCCTCGACGCTCGATGTGATTTTACTCAGAAACGTAAATTTACGCCCTCTGTTGACGTGAATTTATGTTTCTGAGTAATATTACATCGAGTGTCGATGTGAAATTCCCTGGTCACTTTTTACAGTGTGATAGATCAGACTTAAAAGTAGGGTATAATTTGTCACACTTAAAGACCTATAATTTCGCAAAAAAAAAACATTGTTTTAACTATTATTGTTTTCAAAATATAGAGCCTAACATAATTTTAACACACATAACTACATACACACATAAGCAAGACATTTTTAAAAACATCATTTTTGGCATCCTAAGTTTAAAATATGGCAAGATATTTCAGAAAATCTCAATCGATTCTGTGGAGGTAAAACAATACTTTCTCTATGAGAAAGCAATATCAAAAAATTACCAAAAAAATTTAAACATAAAAAAATAAATAAAAGAACTATAGTGCAGGCACTTAATTGTTTTTATGTCAGTCTCAGCACTGTAAACTGCAGAGAAAAGTTCAATTAAGGTTTAGAATAATTAAATATCCACGTAATGATGCAAACAGCGCCCAGCAACAAGCGGGGCGGTAGAGTGAGACTTCGCGTCCTTAGAGAGAACACGTTGCCAAGCCTTTTCAGTTAATATTTTATCTGCAGAATTTCTTGCTCCTATATTTTCCTTTTCTTTTGAATATGCAATATCATGTGCCTTACAAGCTGCATCCAAAGAATTTACACCTGGGTCACCACGAGCTAAACGTTTTTTTAATTTTGTACCAGGTCCACAATATTGGTATCTAGGAATATGTAACTCAATTGGTAATTTATTTATTATATTATTAAGAAAACCTTGACCAGTGTGAGATTTTTTTTTTCTTCACTTTTTCATGAATGTCCATTCTTCACTCGACGATGGTTTACAACCGACTGATGGAAATAGATTATAAAAGTGTGATATATATAGTTTTTTTCTCAGTCGAGTCCAAGATGCAGTTCAAGGTACAAGCTAATCTACTCTCGATTGTAAATGTCGATAATCTCATTCAATCCAATAATAATAATGAGGTTAAGCGCCATGGAAATCAGTTTTCAAATAGTATTCGCGCAGCTTTTTGCGGTCCATCAAATTGTGGAAAAACAAATGCTCTTTTTTCTCTGATTATACATCCTAATGGCTTGAGCTTTGAGAATATTTATTTATACATCAAATACTTAAAAGCGGTAGAGAAAAGGCTGAAAATATGTTAAGAGAAACTCTTCAACCATTGGTTACTCCATTAGAAAAATTGGTTGCTGTAACTAATACACCTGTCAAAGTTAAAAATGTTAGGAAAAAAGAAAAAAAAGAAGAAGACTTTGATGCATCTTTTAAGACTGCTATTAGTGAAACTGTGCCATTTGATTTTTCCGAAAAAGATTTCTATGATGCTTTTAGTGAAGAATCTAATATGCATAAAATGAAAAATTAAAATTTGTTTAATGAATCAAAGAATCAAGTGGATTTCTATGATGCTTTTAGTAAAGAATCTAATGTGCATAATATTAAGAATGAAAATTTGTTTAATGAATCAAATAATCAAGAGTCTAATGATATTACTTGTGAAAAAGATAATATATCTAATACTGATGCAACGGATAAAGAATCTTATAAATTAACAAATAAATTTATACAAATTTTGAATAAAAAGAGAAAGCAGTATTTGGATATGGTATATGGAGTACGCAAACTCCCTAACAGTACATTCATAATTGGTGATACAAAAATTGATTTTGAAGGTCCATACATTAATTTAGTTGGAAAGAAAAAATATTCAAAAACACGTGGATTACTAGAACTTCTATTCAGACAACAACCAGATCAAGCTTCCATAAGTTCAAATGACTTTGCAAACTATAAGGAAATTGTTTCTACTACTAATGCACATAAAAAGAGTTACAGTCCAAGCAAACAAATGCGCATTAACAAGAGTTCTAAATATACTAATGTTATTGCAAAGCTTTTCACAAAAACAGGAAATTCTTTACAGAAAAAGAGTCGTTTACTACAATCTATGATTGTAAAAAGAGAAACTTATCCAGACTATATTTATTGAGATGATCCAAACGAGCTTCTAGACCGTTTAAGTTTACTGATAGCATCACAACAGGCTGGTAATCCTAGTCATAATAATGAAATTATGTCAATCATTGAGGAATTACGTGAAGCTCAAATCATATATTAATAGTACACTAAAAAAATTGAGATCAGTATCTTGTTGATCATTGATGTATTCATATGTTTGAAAAAAATCATTGAAAATCAATAATAAAAAATTATTAGTAGTCACAGAATTACATAAACAAGCTAGGCGGAATTATCAACGTCGTAAGGTACAAATACGGAGGATGGATGAAACATGGCAAGCTAATTAAGTTGAAATGATACCTTATTCTAAAGTTAATAATGGTTTTAAATATATACTCACAGTTATAGATATATTCTCAAAATATGCATGGGCTATTTCAGTCAAAATTAAATGTGGAAAAGATGTTTCTGCAGCTATGAAATCTATACTTTTAAATGGACGTGTTCCAAAAAAATTGCATACTGATAGAGGCAAAGAATTTTATAATTCTCAATTCGAGAGTTTAATGAAATCTTATAAAATCATCTTATATTCAACCTATAGTAATTTAAAAGCTTCAATTGTTGAAAGATTCAACCGCACACTGAAAAATATGATGTGGCCACAATTCAACTTGCAAGGAAATTAGAAATGGATAAATATTTTACTTTCTTTCGTTTCACAGTATAATAACAAAAAACATCGTACTATTGGCATGAAACCAAAAAATGTCAGAAAAGATGATAAAAGTATGCTGTTAAAACGTATATCTAAACAAAGGAAAATTTTAGTTAATAAAATAAAATTCAAAGTTGGTGATCGAGTTCGTGTTAGCAAGTATAAGAATGTTTTCAGTAAAGGATATAGACCTAACTGGACAACTGAAATATTTACTATCACTGCAGTTAAATCAACAAACCCAGTAACGTATAGATTAAAGGATTATCAGGATCAACTCATCGAAGGCGGCTTCTACGAAGAAGAAATGTCCAAAGTGAAGTGAATCTTTAGATGTCTATCTCGTAGAAAAAGTTCTCAAACAACGTCATGATAAAGTCTATGTAAAATGGCTTGGATTTGACAACTCCCACAATAGTTGGATTCAAAAATCAGAAGTGTAATCATCCAGCAAATGTTAAAGTTAAATTTTAAATAAGTTAAAGTTAACTTTTGGAAAAGTTAAAGTTAACATTTGGAAGAGTTGAAGTTAACTTTTCGAAAAGTTTATTATTATTTATTTATTATTTATTTATCTATTTACTGTGCCCACAATACACAATACACAATACACAATACACAAGTTAAATTAAATTTTTGAAAAGTTAATTTTTGGAAAAGTTAAATGAAATTAACATGTAATTTCCATAAGAGTTAAAGGTAACTTTTAAAAAAGTTAAAGTTAACTTTTAGAAAAGTTAAAGTTAACTTTCGGAAAAGTTAAAATTAACTTTTGGAAAAGTTAAAGTTAACTTTTGGAAAAGTTAAAGTTAACTTTTGGAAAAGTTAAAGTTAACTTTTGGAAAAGTTAAAGTTAACTTTTGAAAAAGTTAAAGTTAACATTTCAGAAAGTTAAATTAAGCAAATATGTAATGATTTAATTTTTCTTATTAATTTATTAGTTTTACATTTATATTATACTTAGAAAAAATATTATTGTTTTAATTCAAAACATGTATACAAGATAAGGTAGTAATAAATAAAGTAATAACAATTTTAGATATATAAAATATTGTTTATTCTTCAAACATCCTTCATATGTACAGGTTATATGATATAATTATATACACACTAATACAATTCATTTGCTTTTTATAATTTTATAATGACCCTAAGCAATGGTATCTGTACTGTTAGACAATAAGTAGCGTTTATTATCAAAGGGACTTAATGCTATTTTAAATTGTTTTACAGTTTCTACTTTATGTAGTCGAGATCTAATTTTATGTTGCGTTCTCGTTTGAATTCTAGATTTCTGCAGACATTCCACGTAATCATCAAACTAAACAGTTTTATTCACCACACCTGCTTTTACACCTTTAGCTTTTTTACAAAGTCTTGTCCGTCAACTCGAATCCTATACATTTTACTTCTCAGACCAACGAATTCAGTAATTATCTCTTCATTACATTTATCTTTCATTAATCCCACTTTTTTCTTGTTGACTTGAGGAATATTATATACATTATTTTTCGCATAATCAGATGTGTCAAACTTATCAATATCATCATTCATATCACTATGAATATCTCTACACTTTAATTCATAAATGAAACTATCAGTGTCAGTGTACAACAACTTACATTTTTTACCATATTTTTTATCATATATTTATAATGAAAATCATACATAAGTGTCTTGGATAAATCAAGCATTGCAAGTCCAATGTATACAGGTTTGTTTATCACTATTTCCGTTTTTCGAAGCTCAATTGCCACTAAATTTTTATTAAAAATTAATCTACTATGAAAGTTAGGTTTAGATATGAGAGCTTCAGCGCCATATCTACCACCCCATTTAGTAACAAGTTTAACATCAACATGATTTCGCACATTCTCCATAGTTTTACCGTAAACTGCATTATTCATTAATTTAAATAGATTTTTTTCAAATTCATTTTTAGCGTCTCTTCTCATGGAAGAATAAAAGTCGATGTAAGACTTGAGACAAGTTTTTTGATATAATTTAAGTACTCTATGAATTTTTACAAGCGTTAGACCATTTGAAAGAGCTTGTTTTAATGCTCGATAATGAATAATATACTTGAGTTTATGTGAAAGAGTGGTTAGAAGCTTAGTTTGCTTTGGCGCTGTTGTTGGTGGGTTTGAGTGTTCTGAACAAAAAGCAAAATCACTATGAATATCATGTAATTCTTGAGGATATTCAAGATCCACTTCTAAAATGTACCCAATAGGTGAGTCATCCGGAATATTAAAATTAAAACTGTTATTCAAAACAGGAAGCCATTCAAATCAACCATATGGAAGCGGCTGCATCATACCCCATCCATATAGATTATTGGCATCAAAATACATAATATCTTTAGTTGCACCATTTGGGTTAAAATTTTTCATATACATATTATTAGCCTTTGAATATCTATTACAACATTAGCTTATACCTCCTCTTATACCTCGCTCAATAAACATAAGTTTGTCAATATCAGTTATGAGTTCTAATTTTACCTTTGTGTAATTCAACATTGCATCCCATGTCAATCCTGGAGTTGTATAATAATGAGCAGGATCAAGA
Source organism: Ganaspis brasiliensis (assembly GCA_037103525.1). NCBI lineage: Eukaryota > Metazoa > Arthropoda > Insecta > Hymenoptera > Figitidae > Ganaspis > Ganaspis brasiliensis. The sequence continues at coordinate 146,162 of JAZKLR010000806.1, read as the reverse complement.
TTATAAGCTCGAAAACATTGATTCCGAAAATTTTCAAAGACATCTGCCAATAATAGTATATCAGTTTTCATGTACAAATCCACATATTCACCAAGACTTTTACATTGGAATGTAGACCATACATTTTGAGCATGACTATAATCTTCATCAGAGATTGTACTATCATTGAGAGAGCTATAAAAATTTTCTTTTTTAGGTAATGCTAAATCTTTTAATTTATTCAATGAATCTATGTATTCATACGGTAAAACACCTTTGCGTGTAAGTAACTTTATTTCAGTATCAGTGAAATTAGTAAACACTGAATTGACAATTTTGTACTCTGTTAGATATAATGCTAGTTTTTCTAAAGAGCTTGCCATAAATCAAAAAGAGTCTATGAAACGAAATATAATTTCACTATTTTTTATTCTCTTTGTAAAGAAAATATATTTTCCTTATTTATTGGAAGCAAATCAATCTTCCCCTCAAATTCAAAGCAAATATCTTCAATTATAAAGTGAGCATCATACCCACTCAACTTATGAAACACTACAGGTATAGTCCGAGAATCTTGATAATTTAAATTACAATTTTCATGCGCAGCTCCACGATACTTGCCAGTTAAATGTGAATGATCACGAACTTTTTTTTCTTGATAAGATATTGGACCTTCACGAATATGGCAAATAGCAGCATTTACAAAAGCTTCAGTCTGCGTGGCTGACAAATGTTCCATTGGGATTGGATTCTTGAAAACTAACTCTACACGTCTGGCCAAAATCTGTAACTCCTGTGCAAACCATTTGGCGGGATTTACATCTGTTGGACTAGAATAACTTTCTGATAAAGAATCATCATAACTGCACTTAACATAAAATCCCATATTAAAAAGTTCATGATGTTGAACTACTCCAGTTTTACAAGTTGTCTCACCTCTAACTGGCTTTAACAGACACTCACAGTCAGCATACACAACAAATGGCACTTTTTCCTTATCCCTTTAACGCCCAAATGTACAATTTTTTGTCATGAAGTTTGACGCAAAATTTTATCAATTGAACCTTATGAAAAAAATGTTGCTACAGCCGTATCTTATGGTCCAAAATTCGCTCTTTCGAATGGCGTATTGAGAAATCTTGTAAATTTTTAAATAAACAAATTATAGCTGTTTTTTTAAACAAAAACATGAAATTTTTAGGTTTTTTTGTCAAATTATTGAATTTTTTTATAAGCAATGGCATTGAAGTATCTATAAAAGTCATAAATATCGCGTCAAAAATAAGTTAGCTGTAAGATAGGAGTATTAAGAAAAAAAAAATTCTAAATAGCGGATACAAAATGTCGATTAAAGTGAATTTTTTAGGTAATGTACATAGCCTTGTGCACAAAATCGAAAAAAGTAAGGGATATTTAAAAAACTTGTTATATAAGGGTTTTTATGGTTGCTGATTACGAATCTGAAGTTAATTTTTAAAAATTCAAAATGGCGGATCCAATATGACGGACGGAATTTTCAAAAATTAGTTGGATTTGATTCAAACTTGTTACTTGAGGGTTTTTGGTGTCGCTGATTACGAATCTATAGTCACTTTTTAAAAATGCAAAATGGCGGATCCAATATGGCGGACGATTTTTTAAAATTGATTAAAATCGTCTGAACCTTGTTACTTGAGGGTTTTTGGGTTCGCTGATTACGAATCTGTAGTTACTTTTTAAAAATTCAAAATGTCGGATCCAATATGGCGGACGAAATTTTTAAAAATTTGTTGGATTCGATTTAAACTTGTTACTTGGGGGTTTTTGGGGTCGCTGATTACGAGTCTGAAGTCACTTTTTAAAAATTCAAAAAGGCGTATCCAATATGGCTGATGATTTTTAAAAATTGATTGAAATCATCTGAAACTTGTTACATGGGGGTTTTTATGGTCGTTGATTACGAGTAATGTTGTCATAAGCCTCGTTACCTTAGACGCGGTCACATATGGTCAAAAGTTTTAACGTTATGTGAATCTATTCTAACAATAATACTGTGCATCAATTATGTGTATTTTTAATGGTTAAAACAACTTTGAACAATTGAAATATCAGAACGCTTTTGGTGGGATATTACGTCAAATACACTGCGATAGAAAATGTCTTATAAATATTTTACAGTAAGACATTTGTGCTTGTAATATCCTAAGAGTGTCTTACGGTAACCCATACTTGGTGTTTTAGAACACTGTATCTCCTATGGTAAATCATTTTAAAAGTATGATCTTTTGCAGTATAAGTAATCAGAATTAATTGCCATTACTATTTAAGAAAAAAAGTATTCTCGGAAGTATTCTCGAAATGTTCTTTAATTCAGCTCCAAAAAAACACTCATATAACAAGTTTTAAGCGAATCCAATTAATTTTAAAAATTTTCGTCCGCCATATTGAATCCGCCATTTTAAATTTTTAAAAAGTGACTTTAGATTCGTAATCAGCAACCACAAAAACCGCCATGTTACAAGATTCAAGCAAATCCAATTAGTTTAAAAATATTTCGTCCGCCATATTGGATTCGCCATTTTGAATTTTTAAAAAGTGACTTCAGATTCGTAATCAACTACCCAAAAAAACCCCGAGTAACAAGTTTCAGGAGATTTTAATCAATTTTTAACAATCGTCCGCCATATTGGATCCGCCATTTTGTATTTTTAAAAAGTGACTTTAGATTTGTAATCAACTATCCCAAAAACCCCCAAGTAACAAGGTTCAGACGATTTCAATCAATTTTAAAAAATCGTCCGCCATATTGGATCCAACATTTTGAATTTTTAAAAATTAACTTTAGATTCGTAATCAGCAACCATAAAAACCCTTATATAACAAGTTTTATAAATGTCCCTTACTTTTTTCGATTTTGTGCACAAGGCTATGTACATTACCTAAAAAATTCACTTTAATCGACATTTTGTATCCGCCATTTTAATTTTTTTTTTCTTAATACTCCTATCTTAAAGCTAACTTATTTTTGACGCGATATTTATGACTTTTATAGATACTGCAATGCCATTGCTTATAAAAAAATGCAATAATTTGACAAAAAACCTAAAAATTTCATGTTTTTGTTTAAAAAAACATCTATAATTTGTTTATTTAAAAATTTACAAGATTTCTCAATACGCCATTCAAAAGAGCGATTTTTGGACCATAAGATACGGCTATAGCAACATTTTTTTCATAAGGTTCAATTGATAAAATTTTGCGTCAAACTTCATAACAAAAAATTGTACATTTGGGCGTTAAAGGGTTATAAGAATAGTTTTTAAATTTCAAAAAATTTTTACCCGATTTAGGGAGAATCACTTTACACTCATTTAATTTCTGACATTCACCTTTATGACGAGATAACCTTTCTTCACTTATAAAATAATGAAGACATCGATGACAAATATATTTTTTTCCCATTATGTAAATATAATTGATGACTCACAAGGCGAGATAAATCCTTGATCCACACATAATGAAAATTATTTAATGTATTCACATTTTCAAAATCTTCATTAACTTCATCATCGTCATCTTTTTCATTCCGATAAATATCTTCAATCCTTAATAAATTAATATGTATCTGCTTCTTATCCGATGTTAGATGTAAGGGAAAAGTATTAAATTTTGAATTTTTCATACTCAAAGCATAAACATTTATAGAAACATTATTTTGTTTTTGAAATCTCATGATATCTTTAAGTGAAGCTGGAAATTTTATTCCACTCCAATTTAACTCATTTTCATACTTGTAGTAATTGGAAACACGTTGGGGATCACGTACATCTGAATGTAAAGCTGATAAAACTGCCCACATAAAGCATTTATAATCATCATTTCGAACGTTTTGATGCAAGCTGTCTTCGCTTTGATTGAGAAGGTAAATCAACATATGATCCAACTTTAAGCGGATTATATTTGTTGATATTTATTTCTAATTTTACTATAGAATGGAGCGTCCATTGAGATTCTTTTTCTTCAAACGATTCTACATCCTTGAATATTGGGTTTTTAATATTCATGCAAAACCAATCTTCTAAAACAGTTAAAGTAAATATCTATGCAGCTCTCACATTAAAATATTTTGATTCCACTTTTTCTTCTTCTGTGTTAAGAAATTTATGAAATTTTGCTCCTAGCACAGCATACACTTTTAATGGTCCATGTTTACTTAAGGGGTCAGTATGGGTTTATTGTACAAATTTTCAAGAATTTATTTTTTATATTAAAATATATTTTTTAACCCAGTCTTTTTATACATAAAAATTGACATTTAAAAGTGACAAAAAATATTTTTCATTTTTATTTTTGATTGTTTATTTCTGCGAAATAGCTGCTTGAAGTTAGCCTTAAATTTTACTGTCCGACACGATATCTGGAGTTTGGATTGTCTAAAATCAAAATATCAATTATTTTTTTAAAATTTGGATCTGTAGTTATCGCATGAACTAGGATCTTTTAATTCCGATAAAAGGAAACAAAATGGCGGAAGTTTAAATTTTTTACCCCTTTTTTTACAACTTAATTTGTTTAAAAAAAGGGTTAAATATCAATGGATCTTTATTATCCTAGTTCATGCCAAAGCGGCATGTGCATAGAAGAACCCCTGAAAATTTGAGTTTAATCGGTTCAATAGTTTTTCTTAAATCGTGTCGGCCAGGTCAAAAAACGTTGTTTTGAGAAAAAGGCGTTAAACATTCGCGCAACCAAGGGCTGCTCGCGCTGGTCACGCAATATAAATATTCAATTGTACTTTTAATTTTTAAGGTAAAAATGACTTAAATACATAAATACTTTTCTCTAACATTGCTGTATATTATCAAATAATAAATTTTACTGATAATACTATAATGACATTTGTTTAAACAATTTTTTACTGCTATGCTATGCGCCTTATACTTCTGCAGTATCGCGTTTTTAGCATGTTTTTGAACTCTACTACCTATATATTAGTTTTTATCTTATTTCTATAGGTATATAGTATACGAAATTGATGTTTATGAAAAAAAAATTTTTTTAAAAAATAAATCCATACTGACCCCTTAATACTTTTCCAATGTTATACACGAAAAGGGCAGATGCATTATTGAAAAAGGCTACTATATCAATGTGTGTAAGATTAATAATAATGCTCGTCTGAAGACGACTTTTAAATGCACTTTCACTGTTTTCTAACGAACGCGACCACTTATTTGATCATCAATGTTTTCCAATGTATTAACTCCAGATCCTTCTTTTAAATACTTCTTGAAATTTGCATGATGACTCATAATTATTTGAATAATTTTGAGACATCTATATTTATTCTTCGCTAACTTGAGAGAATGGAAGACACTTTTCACTGTTCTTAAATTTTAATTTCAAATATTCATCCACCTGTCAGCAAACAACACTCTGTCTTCATCTTGTGATATGTGCAGAAGACTTGATGCATCTTCAATAATCGGAATAATAGCTTCACATTCATCTAGGAGCCTCGTAACACCCTTCCTAATCTTATTAGAAACCTCCTCTGCTTCTGAACTATCCGGTTCTTTACGCTTACCTGGCATTCTGAAAATTATAATAATTTTAAACATTAATTTTTTATTTATTTTTTATTTTGTTAAAATACTATTTTTATTATGATAATTAAACATACTTTTATTACTAAATGTAAATGTTCACTAAAGCGTTAGTTGACTGGAATCTACATCCATGTTTGTACAAGATGGTGGCTTCTAAATCAAGACAAACATGCTGCGTAGATACGGCTCCGTATTAGTATGAGATGCTGGTCCGCTACCCCTCACTGGATGCAGCTCGCCTATTCGTATCAGATTGCCAACTCTGCTGCAGGCCTGCCACCACGTAGTACTATGCTGCGAGCCTGCCACCACGCCACGCAGTACATGCAGCTCACTCAGAACGGACGGTTTTCATGCACGTAGTGTAAGAAGTAGACACTTTAGGGGGGATCGTTGCTCGTAGTAAGTGCTGCCTGGGTTGGTGGCTGGTTGTGTTTGCTGCCGGGACTCGTGGCTGGTCGTGTATGCTGCCGAGCTGGTAGAGGATGCTGTTCAACTTCGATGTCTGGTTCTAGTGCTAACTCTCACGATTCCACCTCCTTATATACTCCATCACATAGATACATACATGTAAAATACACTAACACATTGTAAAAATACATGCGCGATATTCAAGAGCGGTAAACTAACAAACCCCTTTTTAAGAGAGAAAGTATCGAATGATCTACAACTCCATAACTTACCTTCAGACCGGTTACGGCTCAAGGGATAATATCCATCGAGCAAACAAGTAATCTGCATTACCGAAATAAGGTAACATGCGCGAAATCTGCATTACCGACCGACGGTAATTTATCAACAAATACGCTAAAAATACACTGCAGGTAACTGACTAGGGCGCCACCTGGTGGCGAAAATCAGAACTGTGCGCTGGTGCGCCCATAGCTACACCACTTCGCCCACTTCGCCCACCCGTAGCTACGCTACTGTTTATAAATATTATTTGCAACCTTAAGGAATCTAAAGGTTATTTTTTTATATGATCTACAAGTCAAATTGGTTTTAAAAATCTTAAAAATTATTTGATTGAAAAAAGAGATATAAAAAAGTGAACAGTTAATCTACAGATAAAAATACAAAAATATCGATATCTCGAAAAAGGGATTTGAACCTAGGATTTGAAAATTTCCAGATTCTGAACCTACAAGTGACCTAGAGACACCCCCTACAACCCAATTTTCGATCCATTTTTTCCCCATTTTTTGAGTCTTCAAGGCCAGCGTGACCTAGTCTCTCGATGTCGAATCCTTGCTTCTAGCACTGGACCATCTAAGACTGTGAAAGTTTTTAAATAAATTGTATGAGACATAGAAGTGTTTACCAACAGTCTATAAATTTGAACAGGAAATTACGAAAAATGTTTATTTTAAAAGATAAATAGTCTTATAATTTATGAAAACACGTAGGAAAATTATAAAAATTATAATAATTTATAATAGTGATAAGTACTGTTTTAAAGTACGAATACTTTTGTAACAGTCATAGAATTATTGGCAACGTGTATTCGCGCCTTTTACTTAAATTTTTCAAAATTTATTACTTTTAAAGTAATTGATCTTACATAATTAAAGTAACTTAAGTAATTAGGTACATTCTACGAAGTAAATAAAAAAAATTAATTCACATGATATTTTTATTTGCATTAATTTTCTCATAATTTGTAACATCATTCTATCTGCTATGTTTAAACTCAAACTAACGGTCTAATATATTTATTTTGGTAAATAAACTTGAAATTTACTTTGAAAAAATAAACTACAATCGATGTCTTCAACTTTTAATCTAAAAACTTCTCTTTTGGCGGAATTTCTCAAGTTTTTAATATCTTTTGAATGTTGTTTTATTTTGTAAATTATATTTTATTAAGAACTTTGCACTTTCCTATGTATAAATTGTATAGAATAAGTGTTACATAACAAATTAAGAAACCCCCTCCCTCTTCTATGTCATAGTTAGTAACAGTTTACTGAACCCCTTCCCTCTAAAACCTGTTACGTTATTTGTGGATTCACAAAATATTTTCTCCAACACCAGCTCTGAAACTCCAAGTTTCTAAGTTAAAAAGTGTCGCGAAAGTGATACTTTTCACAACTCTTAAAAACAGTGTCGAAAGAGTAGGCCCACCACTAGTGTTTTATAATAATTAGGGTGTTGTGGGGTAATGTGGAACATGGGGGAATGTGCAACATCTTCGATTTTTGATCTACATTTCGATATTGGACAAAACCGAATACTGTCATCTGTTTGTGTTCACAGTAACTTGTTTTCAATATATAACACAGGAGACAGCAAGCATCCTGGTGTGCTGTACGTAAAGCGAGTTAAATTTCTGGTGTTTAAAGTATTTTTCACTTTTGACATTTATAGCACTTTCGTGAATTGTTTTGCATTATCTTGTAGATAAATTTGTTTATATTTATGGTTTTTATGTGTTTTTTAATATCCAAAGAGATTTTGTGATTTCCTTACATTATATTGCTGTCTCACCAGTCTGCTCAAAATATCGTATTTGGGGCCCAATATTTGCAAATATGTATTTGCAATACATATTTTAAGCTAGTATATTGCTATTTTATGATTAAATATGTGAATATGAAGAGTTGTATTTCATTTTTCAATGTTTTTAGTCAGTATGCTAGGAAAATAAAAGAATAAATCGAAAATCAAATACAAAATTTTTTTTTCTCTTGGTAGAAATTTCCACTTTTTAGAGGATGACTATATCGTAGTGAAAATTTTTTTTCTGTTGATTTCGATTAATTTGCATTAAACAAGCCTTAATTTAATCCAACAGGCGGAATAGAGTTTTATGATAATTCCGCATAATAATTGCACATGCGGAATACTGTTTAGAATAATTATGCAATGGGAATAAAGTGCGGAATGCGGAATTCCGGAATATAAATGCCAGGCGGAATATTGTCTTATAATAATTCTGTATGCGGAACAAAATGCGGAATTTCGCATTATAAATGCGCACGCGGAATACTATTTTAGGACAATTACGCAAGTGGAATAAATTGCAGAATTATGCATGCAGAATAAAATGCTGAATTCCGCATTATAATTGCGCAGGCGGAATATTGTTTTCTAAAAATTGTACATGTGCAATTATAATGCCGAATTCACTTCATAAAACACTACTCCACGTGCATGCGTTGTCATAAAAAACTATTCCGCATGCGTAATAATCATAAAAAGCTATTTTTCATGTGGAATTTTCATCAAAGGTTTTGTTTGTATGTGATTTAAAATACTTGTAACCTATTTAATTAAAACATTGGAATGATTTTAAAAATAAATTCTTAAATATTTCGTAGTTCTCCTACTCTTATTTAAAGTTCCAAAACCAAATTGTCTCTACTGCAATTGAGAAGTATTTAAAATCGTTAACTAACAAAATTTTAAGAAACTTTAATCATTTTTTTCTGTCACAGTAAGTATTAAATGTTCGAAACTTTGAATCATAGTAGAAAAATTACAAAATATAAATCAAATTATTTTCAAAATAATACATAAATCTTCTTAAATAAGAATTAACTGTTATAAAAGCAAATATTTTATGACAAATGTTTAAATACATGAAATATGTAGTAAAAACGTTTTTAAATAAGCCTGACATTTTGTCAGCCAATAAAATCACTTGCACTTCAAGAGAAAGATTTTGCGTTCTATGGGCAGTCGCTTAGGTAGCTTAGTGATTAGGTAGTTAGTTTACGTGCGTCGAACCCTAGTTTGAATCCTCGTCCCCCCAAATTTGCTTTTGAAATTTTCTCCATAATTCTAGGTCTTCACTATCAATTAAGGTAATATACAATCTGTATTTACTAATATTCAAACGTTTACATTAAAATAAATTTTTTTTAAATCTAGAGGTTCTTTTGAAGTTTCTCTGAAGCTTCCCTGGAGGTTCTGTGGAAGCTTCCCTGCATATTCCGGTGGAAGCTTCCTAGGAGGCGGAAATCCCAAGGTTCCTGGAAGCTTCCTGGAAGATATCGTGATATTTGGGTTGTTTTAATTTTTAAAATGCATGAGGGCTAATCCCTACTAAAGTTCCTATAAAGAGAGTTGAGAAACAAGTGTAATGGTTTGCGATTGTTTGCGATTAAACCGGAACCAGAAGTCATTTTATAATGTTGCAACATAACCTGAAATCTTAGATGATCGAGTCAATTCAAATTTTTCAATGTAAATATTTTGCACCTTTTAACTGGAACTTCTGGTTCCGGTTTATTCGAGATGCACATAAAACAACTGTGTCTGAACTCTGTTTATAGGATCTCTAATATGGCCCGACTAAAAAATCCGGACTAATTCCGTATGAATTCCGGACGAATTCCAGACAAAACAGTCCGGTCTTATCTGGAATTAATCCGAAATGTGTCCGAAAATGATCCGAATAGGTCCTACATTTGTCTGACACAAAAAATTTGATCTGAAATTAAACCGGAAAAGTCCGAATCTTGTCCGGCAATCGATTTCGAAATTATTTATAATCAATGTGATGACCGTTTTTTGTCCGGACATGTCCGGAAACTGTCCGACAGAAAATTTAAAATCCGCTTTAAGTCTGGTTTTAACTGAAATTAGTCCTGCAGTCTATTCAGAAATTATTTTTAGTTAGAGAGAAGTCCGTTTTTAGTACGGAAACGTACGGAAACTGTCCGGCACAAAAATCACAATCCGTTTTAAGTCTGGTTTTATCTGGAATTAGTCCGGCAGTTAATTCCGAAATTATTTATAGTCTAAGTGAAATCCGATTCTAGTCCGTTTACATCCGGCAGTTGTCCGGCATCAATTTTAAATCCGATTTAAGTCTGGTTTTATCTGGAATTAGTCCGGCAGTGAATTCCGAAATTATTTATAGTCTAAGTGAAATCCGATTCTAGTCCGTTTACATCCGGCAGTTGTCCGGCATAAATTTTAAATTCGATTTAAGTCTGGTTTTATCTGGAATTAGTCCGGCAGTCAATTCCGAAATTATTTATAGTCTAAGTGAAATCCGATTCTAGTCCGTTCACATCCGGCAGTTGTACGGCATAAATTTTCAATCCGTTTTAAGTCTGGTTTTATCTGTAATTAGTCCGGCTGTCATTCCGAAATTATTTATAGTCATCCGGTTTTCCCTTCCCCGTTCGCTCACCTCCGGATTCCGGTGATTTTGGAGATTTATTGATTTCGAAATTTTCTTTGAACATGCGAACATTCAATTATATTTTATTTGCGATAATTCTGTTTTTTAATTTCGACTGAAAGCAGTAAAATATCTGCAAAAGCATTTATTTTCTATTAGTAGCAAGTTGATCTAATTAAAGGAAATTAGGAATGTAAATTGTTTTTATAATTCGCTAATGTTTGATTGGATGGTGTCATCGAAAAAGATTTGCAATGGATCTTAAAAAAAATAGAAAATTTTATTGCTTTTAATTATGGGAAGTCGGAAAATAGTTGCATTAAAAATAATTCAATTTCTGAATGATTTTCTATTACTTTCTCTTCAAAAGAACAATTTAATGAGGTAACCGTTAAAAATAAAATAATAGAAACTAATTCAAAATCTGAATTATTTTTAATGCACTATTTTTTGACCTCCTAATTGAAATCAATAGAATTTCCAATTTATCTGAAATCCATTGACAACCGTTTTAGTTGTCTTCATCAAAGAAATATTTTTGCATTAAAATCAATTAAGATTCTGAATTTTTGTCACTTAAATTAGCTCTTTGCATTTTCTAAGAACATCTCCATCTTTTTAACTATTTTCCATTTCTCCCTTTTTACCGGAATACGGAAAAAGTATAACATATCTTTTACAATCTAGAAAGAGTCAAGTGAATGACAAGGAGTCCGGTGAAGTTTGGGTATAATCCAGTACTCGTTTTTAAATCCATAAAGAGTCCTGTTTAGTGCAAAAATATTCCTGCATTCTTTTTGCGATCCGGAAAGAAGCCAGACATTAATAATTTCGGAATTGACTGCCGTACAATTTTCGGATGTGAACGGACGAAAAACGGATTTTAGTTAGACTATAAGTAAATTCAGCATTAAGTACCGGATAAATTCTAGACTAAACCAGTCTTGAAGCGGATTGTGAAATTTGTACCTGACAGTTTACGGACGTGACCGGACTAAAAACGGACTTCACTTTAACTAAAAATAATATCTAAATGGATTGTCGGACTAATTATATCGGATTCCAAGGGTCTGAGAATTTTTTTTTTATATAAGCAGGAATTCGATTTATTCAGGTAAAAATTCATTATATTTAAATTCAAGGGACAGGCAAAAATATCTGATATAAGCAGGAATCCGATATATATGGTCCGATATACGTGGGTCCTACTGTATTTTCTATATCTCCCTTGTTAACGTGTAATAAAGTGAACTCTATCCGGATTTAAAAACGAGTGCCCCATTATGTCCGTACTTTGCCGTACTCTATTAGAATTATAAAAAGAATGCTGGATTATTTTTATACTATACCAGACGCTATCCGAATGTGAAAGCGAATGCCGGATTATTTTCATACTAAACCAGACTCTTTCCGGATTTGAAACGTGTGCGGGATTAGATCCGTTCTGTGCCAGACTCTTTCCGGATTGTAAAACGAATGTCGGATTATTTTCGTACATACTCCGGGTTCTGTTTGGAATTAAGAATTAGTGACGGATTATATCCGTACTTTACCGGACTCTTTCCGGATTTAATCCACAGATTACATGTATGTTTGATTTAACAAGTTGAACCTCAGAGCTCGTATAGCTCAGTTGGTTTAGGTTCTGCAGACAGTCTCGGCTGAGCCGTTGTCCGGTGAGGTTGCCTGGGTGATGCTCAGGGCGTTGTCGCGATACCAATTAGATCGTGGTCTGAATCAACTACGCTAACGCATAATTGATGTCAGAGTCGCGCCTGTATATCGTGTAGTGTGTGGCATTAGTTTCATCTCGCTTTTGCCTTTTTTCGTAAAAAAAAGAGTACAAAAGGCCTAGATTGGGGCACCCCGCGTGGCAGATAGGTAATGTCGGCCAACACGTGTTAGGGAAATGGACTCGTCCCGCAGTGTGAAGCCATAGTTTGTGCATAATAGCAAGATATTCCATAGTTAAAGTTAAGTTCCAGTGGGTGGCTGGTGTACTTGTTAAGACAGGAAGGGAAGGTGTGATCATTGTTAGGAAAATTCTAGTGAAAACGCACATTACAATCAGGAAGCAGATGGACGCCGTGTGGATGGTGGACCTGCGCAGTCTGTAACGAAGAGTAGCTATATTGTCAGAATGCCGCCAAAGTCATCTTCGACTAGGCCAACACTGGCAACAAGAAGTAATGGTATATCCAGCAATCGGGAAAAAATCTTGCTAGCTAGAAACTTAAGAGATCTAGCAAACTCAAACACAAAAGTAAAATCAATCGAATATCTTATGAGTTGAAGCCAAGAGTAAAACCGGCAATACCGATAACAACGCTTAAAAAGGAAGGAGTATCTTCATACAGGGTCAAGAAGACACAAAAAAAAAAACGTTTCTGCAAAATTATCTGGAAATGGAGACAGATGAAATGCAAGCAATAATTACACAAAAGAGTTCGCCATGTGCAGTATTAATACAAGTGACTCGTCGACCAATGGCCGACACGATGTTTTGACAGACTTTCACGAGGATACACGAGTGGAACAGACAGGAACAACTGATGTGACTAAAGTCTCAGCCGAGACAGCTGATTCGATGATAAATGAATCTAATAAATTTGACGACAATATAAACGAATTTAGAGATAGAAACCAGTTAAAACAAATAGAAGAGCAAAGGGCAAGCATTTTAATTGAGAACATGATAGTTGAGAGCGACGATAAAAGATCACTTGACGACACGACCAAACTCGTTACAAGTTTGCTCAATGAGAGAGATTGATTTCTTTTTATTTTTTATTTAAATAAAATAAGCTTTAGAATCATGTTTTATTGACATATATTCATTTGCGGTAACAGCTACACTTTGCAAAATGTGTTCAGTTAGTAATGAATTAAAAAAATTAAAGAAGAAATGTATTATTTTTGGCACATCACACAAATTTCGAAGTGTTTTTTGAGAGAAATTAAAAAAGAATTGTTTTATTGCTTCCAAAATAAAGTTAATAATTATAAGACTTTTTGAACTTTTAGTACATGTATCATAACATGATATCTGATAAACAACCAGAACAGTTTGTTAAAAAGATACAAGATGCATCTTCTTGCTATGTCAAAACGTGATTAATCTCTCCTCGTGATCCATTTCTCCTTTATTTAACCTATAAAAAAATACGATGGATATTGCAAAAGAAAGAATATTTTTTAGTTTAAATAAGAAAGATTTAGAAATTCTCATTGAGGGAGAAATCCTAAATTATAATCATATATAAAATTTTCAAAAACAAGTAGAAGTCGAATGTGGATGCTAATTTTAAATAAATATTATAAAAATAATATAAAAGAAGGTTCTGTCTCCATTGTATAAAATAAATATAAAAGAATACTTTTATTCATTTAAGAAAATTCAAAGATTTTAAAAAATTCTTTTATTCACATTTTCATTTATTACGTTTTAAATAAAATAGCCTAAAATACGCCAAGGATACACCAATCTATTGCTTCAAGTTTATCTTTTGACTAAGAAGTGCTTTTACTGTTTACATGGAATTCGTAGGACAAATAAAGATTTTATGTTAGATTTATAAAATTATTAAATTTAAAAAATTATTATACTTACTTTTAGTAATAAATATGATTATAACTTTTTAAACTTAGCTACTTCTTAAACTAAAGAATGGAATACATTCTAATATTAGCTTTACATTTCGTTGTTACAAATTAGACGCGCGCATGCGCGCGCGCAATATCTTGTTAGTCTATTATATTAATGCGATATCGAGAAAACTTCGTTCATCGTCGTACACACTTCAAAGTTCACCTACTTTTTCCAATAGGCAACTTACAATAATGTTCATTTTACCATGTTATTATAGTTTGTAACAATGCGCACTGGCACTATTCGTGTCAAGCATGTTAAACTGAACATTTTTTCATGCACAACATATTGTTGCACATGCGCAGTAGTGCACCACAGCTGTGTAAACGTGCGCAGTACAAAACAAACATTTCACATGCGCAGTTGTTTTGTATTGCTGTTACACACGCGCAATGATGTACAGTGATAGTCACACATGTGCTCTAATTAAATTCAAAAATTACGCATGCGCAGTGCTGTACTTTACCAGACAAGTACATTTTTAGTACATATAGTATACTTTTTTTTAATAAGTGCGCAGTAGAAATCCGTTTTATTATTGCGCATGCGTAACACTGTAGCATTGTAAGTGCACTTCCGCGAAAGTACTATTATGTAAAATATCGGTTAAAATTAGTTTTTTCCATTATTATTGTAATTAATAACCAATAATAGAAAAGAATATTCAAATTCAATCTTAATATTGAAATTTAAGAAATTTAATAGAAAAATTTATATTATTGAATATAAAAACTAATAAAAACGTTAAAAATGCATTTAATTTTATTAATTTTATTCTTTTTTTCTGTAAAATATTTATAAAATGTAACAAATTTTGATCTGAAAGTTTTTAATTTTTCATACTTTAAAAAACCATTTTCTAGGGGTACCGGGGGGGGGGGGGGGTTATAAATATTTAACATACTGTCAGAAAATCTTCCATATAATTAGTGTTTAAAAAAGTTTTGTAAAAATTTACTTATTTATTGAGAATAAAGAGTTTTAAAGTTGTCTTAATATTCATAAAATTGTACATGGTAATCTTCTATTATATTAATGTGATACCGAGAAAACTTCGTTCATCGTCGTACACACTTCAAAGTTCACCTACTTTTTCCAATAGGCAACTTACAATAATGTTCATTTTACCATGTTATTATAGTTTGTAACAATGCGCACTGGCACTATTCGTGTCCAGCATGTTAAACTGAAAATTTTTTCATGCACAATATATTGTTGCACATGCGCAGTAGTGCACTACAGCGGTGTAAACGTGCGCACTACAAAACAAACATTTCACATGCGCAGTTGTTTTTTATTGCTGTTACAGACGCGCAAAAATGCACAGTGATAGTCACACATGTGCTCTAATTAAATTTATTATTATTATTATTATTATTATTATTGTAATTCATAATAATAAAGTGCTTGCACTTTTTAGGCACGAAACTCTATATTTGGGTGGGAAATACAAGGTTGTTTTTGGTTCCCAAGGTTTTCCAGGAGTAATTTTTGGCGCTGAACACGAATCTGAAGTCAAAATGACGATTGGACTTCATGAAAATTGTCAAACCACCTGTTCTGGTCGGATTATTATGGCAATTTGTCTGTCCGCACTGCGTATCTTTTTGGTTTTATGCCGCATTTTGGGGTATAATACAAGAATATATTTGGTTCTCAAGGTTTTCTTGTAGTATTTTATGTCGCTGATCATGAATCTGAAATTCATTTAACGATTGGACTTAATGGAAACTGACAAATCGTCCTGTCATAGGACGATTATTAAATTCATTTTGTCTGTCCGCACTGCTTATCTGTGTGGTTTTATGCCGCATCTTGTGTCATTGTTGTGAATGTAGAGTGGTTTTAAGAGTATTTTTTATCGCTAAACATAAACTATGAATGAAATTGAAGATTTGGCTAAATGGAAATTGCTAAAATGGCTGTTATTTGAGCAATATTATGAAAATGCCGTTTGTCTGTCCGCACTGTTTATCTGTATGGCTTTATGTCGCATCTTAAGTCATTATCGTGAATGTAGAGTGGTTTTAAGAGTATTTTATATCGCTAAACGTAAACTGTAAATGAAATTGATGATTTGATTAAATAAAAATTGCTAAACTGGCTTTTATTGGAGCAATATTATAAAAATTCAGTTTGTCTATCCGCACTTCCTATCTGTGGTATTTTGCCGCATCTTATGTCATTCTCGTGAATGTAGAGTGGTTTGAAAAGTGTATTTTTTATCGCTAAACATAAATTTTGAATGAAATTGATGATTTAACCAAATGGAAATTGCTAAACTGGCAATTTAAGCAATATGATGAGAATTTAGTTTGTCTTTCCGCACTATTTTAAAGTGTGGTCTTATATGCAGTATCTTATGTTATTGTTGTGATATACAGCGGTTTGAAGAATATTTTTTTACAGTAAAAGACAAATTTTCATTTAAATTAATGAAAAAGATATTTTAATTTTAATAAAATTACTTAAATAGGAGCCACGAATATTTCCCACTTAAATTAATTAAAATTTAAGCTTACCCTTAAAATTTAAAGAATTCTTATGTACTTTGTAGAATTTAGCTATCCACTAATTTATATTGATGTATTTAACATAAAATTATATTAATATTATTAATATTTAATAATGTATAACTAATAATTAATGTATATTAATAATACGTAATAATAATTTAAGAGAATATCTTCTGTTTAAAGTCAATAATTTTATTATAGAAAAACAAAACAACAATTTTGTATTTTCGTTTTTGGCCTAATTGCGGTCGTTTGTTGAAAAAAGGTAAGGCAAGTATTGAATGAAAATAATTAAAATTTTTATTTTGTGTACAAATTTTTTTTTTTTACTTTGTTACTGATTGATGAGCATTTAATAAAAGACATTATCTCATTCGATATTTTAATAATTTTTTCGTACTCGGTTACGATGAACACCAAACCATTTTCTGAAAAGTAAATTTGTTTTATTTGTTAGATTATGTCAATACAAATTTACTCACAAATTTATTACAAATTCACGTATTTACTCACGGACAGTTGTATGTTGCGTTGTCTAGAGTAAAATCAAAAAAGTATCTGAAGATACATGCTTTAAACTCTGCATTATTTAACAATCTAAAAGATTTAAAAAGCTCTTACATAAAAAATATTGTGTAGGGTAACGGGTACAGTGACCGACACCCTGAGCATAGTTTCAAATTTAAGTGAAGTTATAATCTTACCTATTATAATTTTAGTTATGAAATAAACTGTAAATGACAGATTAAGGTTTTAATTTTATATTTATGTGTGTAAAATTATCGAAAGCTAAATGAAAAATTAATAATAATAATTTTTAAATGCCTTGTACGAAAACAGTGAACGACACCCTTTTTTTAGTGAACGACAGTATGACGGACAGTGAACGACACCCTCTTTTATTTATTGTTAAAATCTTTATTTCTGAAAGTAAAAAAGTTAAAATATTTAATATTTTAACAATATCGAACATAAACTAACACATTTTCTTGATTACAAATGAAAAAATATAATATATTTATAGAGAAGACTTCTTCTTTAGGATGTTGCAAAGGGAGAATTAACATAAGCTTAAAAATACATTTCCAGACTGCGTATAAATTCGACACCTAGCCAATTTTTTCAGAAACAAAAAATGTAATTAAAAATATGACCATGTGCCCATAATTTAAATTTTTTGCAGATTCTAAAAAAATTGGACATTTTAGAAATAATTATGTATTATATTATATTTATCCATTTTTATTCTTTTGAAAGGATGAGTATATCGTTGGATATAATTTTTGCTTTCCGCTTACCAAACAGAATCAGTTTAAATGTAAGTAAATTAATAATAATTAATTAATTCATTCATTTATTTATATTTATTTAAATATAAAAATTTTAAATTTAAAAACTGTGAAAAAATCACGAAATGGTAAAAAACATTGTTTATTGTTTTTAAAACAATGAAAATGAAGAAAATGTCTCACGAAACGCATTAAAATAATAAATAATAATTAAAACATATAAACTCTTCCGAGTCGATAGAGTTGAAATAATGTTTGTGTATTTCTGATGTACAAAGAATAGTATTAAATCTTATTAAATTCTTTCAAGAATTGATTATCTTTTATTTAAAAATATGTTGATAATTATAAATATTTTCTACAGTCTATAGAAGTGTTTAGCTTTATATGCAACATATTGGAAAATTAACAACAAGAAATTATTTAAACAATTTTAAAAATAATATTTTTTAATTTTTCTTATAAATAGTTGTTCTGATCTTAAAAATGTGCATAAATGAGAAAATACTAGAAATGTTTAGCCTTCTATTTTTTGTTCAAAACATTGAAAAATTAGCAACAATTTTAAAAATAATATTTTTACCTCTTTCATATAATTAAATGTTTGGCTTAATAAATTTAACAACTGAGAACAAAATAGAAGTCTCTAGTCGTAATGATAGATTGGACAGTTAACAATATTAAATTCTTTAAACAATTTTAAATATAATAATTTTCAGTTTTTTCATATAATTAAATGTTCCACTCTTAATTAATTACACAATTAAGAAAAAAATGGAAGCTTTGTTATGTATTGGATATTGAATAGATTTTTTAAATAATTTAATAAGTTTTTATACTAAGCATTTACAAATTAACTCTTTTAATCATTGATAACATTAATTTGTGATAATGCAACATTTAAATAATCATGAAAAAATAATTCAGTTGTCAAGTTTTTATATGGTGTCGTTCACTGAAAATTGAGAAATTTATAGAAATCAGTGAAAGACATCCCCCTGTCGTTCACTGTCATTGGGGAAAATTATATAGCCAGTGAACGACACCCAAATAATTAAAAAAATCACATTGTTTACAGTGTTTTTTAAGTCTCACATTACTAATTACACTTGTTTTAAAGCAAATTATGCAAACCTGACCTATTAAAACAGTTGTGTTTAAAAAATAAACTTACTTTTGGTTCACTGATGTTCTTGTCGTTTTCGTAAATTTTTATGGAAAAAACGAAACACACCTAACCTCATTTTTAAAAAACAGAATTTCCTTGATTATTTTTAATTATTATGTATTGGCATTAGTTTAAAAGTTTTGTAATGAACAATTTTTCTCAATTTAATAAAATAAAATGTATATTAATGTGTAAATATGTTAATAATTAACCTTTTTTACGACGAGTGTCGTTCACTGTCAGGGTGTCCGTCACTGTACCTGTTACCCTACCATGAAATATTGTAACTAGGCGTTTTTACATTTTCAATTAAATAAAAATCATTAGATTAGAGATGTTTAATGGTTATTACACAGGGATTTTAATGCTCTTTTATAAGTTAAAATGTAGCGGAAGGTAAATAAAAATAATAATAAAAGAAAAGAAAATGATAAAAATGGCAAAAAATTTAATATAATATAAATATATATGAAATTGAATGGCAATTATAACAAAAACAATGAGAAAAATATCATTAAAATTAAATAACCTATCATTTTAATGTTATTAATTAAAAGTTTATTTCATTTAAATCTAAAGTAATATATTTATTTGTATGAAATAAATATTAAATTCATAATGTTAAATTCTGTGGCTGAAAGGCAGAATAACATAACTGCATTTTCATAGTTTTGAGAAAAACCTGTTTTTGTTTATTTTCTTGGTTTTGTAAAATCGAAAAATCAACCAATATTTTTGGTGTTTGGCATTGTATCCTATTTTCTAGTGTAGTTTTTACATCTGTTTATCAATTTTAATAAAATATAAACGCTTTAAAAAAAAATATCAATTATTTTTTTCGATTTGAATGCAGTTATGCTGTTGTGTTATTAATTATTTTCTACGTAAATAACCATTTAAATCACTTTACTGTTATGAAACTTTAAAAAGCATTACTAAATTAACTCAAATCTGATGTTATCTCAAATTCGATAAAATGTTAGTTATGATGTTATGCCTTTCAGACACAGAATTAATCGGTTTTTTGTTCGATGAAACAAAAACAAATGGCAATTATAATAAACTCTATTGTAGTAGCTTCAATGATATAATTATTTTAAATGTATCATAAATTGATTAATAAACTAAAGATTTAAAAAAAGACTTAAGTATATACGTTTTTTAATTTTAGAATAACCTGATATAAATATTAATTTATTATCAAATTAATTGTAATCCTTAAAAACATTTCAAAGTAAATAGACTCACTAAAAGAACAGTCTGGTTAGATAACCAGAATTCTGGTAAGGGTATATTTAACATTGTATTTCTGGTTAAAATAACCAGAGTTCACGTTAAATCAATCAAAATTGTGGTTAAGTTAACTAGAACTTCGGTTAAAATACCCAGAATAAAATTTTAAGTACAAACTAACCATAATTTATTTTCATTTTTGATAATTTAATTAGTGAAATTTGAAAGATTTTCAGTGGGTTTTAATTAATTTAAATTTTAATTTATTTTAATCAATCTAGATAATTTAAACAAAATCAAAGTATTTACTATATATGAGAAGAATTATATTAATTTTATTTTCATAGTACGAAAGAGATGAAATTAGAAAGAAAGTATGGATGTAGAGTGGAGGTCTTCCTCATGTCATATAATTTTTAATTTTAATATATTTTGTTAATATACTTTGTATTATGTTGAAATATATGTATTATGTTTTTATGTAAACTTTTTATTTTATTGTAAAATAAACTATATAAAATGCAATGTTTCTCGCGAGCATTCATGCGCGCATACTTTGCTAGTTAATAACCAATAATAGAAAAGAATATTCAAATTCAATCTTAATATTGAAATTTAAGAAATTTAATAGAAAAAATTATATTATTGAATATAAAAACTAATAAAAACGTTAAAAATGTATTTAATTTTCTTAATTTTATTCTTTTTTTCTTTAAAATATTTATAAAATGTAACAAATTTTGATCTGAAAGTTTTCAATTTTTCATACTTTAAAAAACCGTTTTCTAGGGGTACCGGGGGGGGGGGGGTTATAAATATTTAACATACTGTCAGAAAATCTTCCATATAATTAGTGTTTAAAAAAGTTTTGTAAAAATTTACTTATTTATTGAGAATAAAGAGTTTTAAAGTTGTCTTAATATTCATAAAATTGTACGTGGTAATCTTCTATTATATTAATGAGATACCAAGAAAACTTCTTTCATCGTCGTACACACTTCAAAGTTCACTTACTTTTTCCAATAGGTAACTTACAATAATGTTCATTTTACCATGTTATTATAGTTTGTAACAATGCGCACTGGCACTATTCGTGTCAAGCATGTTAAACTGAACATTTTTTCATGCACAACATATTGTTGCACATGCGCAGTAGTGCACCACAGCTGTGTAAACGTGCGCACTACAAAACAAACATTTCACATGCGCAGTTGTTTTGTATTGCTGTTACATACGCGCAATGATGCAAAGTGATAGTCACACATGTGCTCTAATTAAATTCAAAAATTAGGCATGCGCAGTGCTGTACTCTACCAGATAAGTAAATTTTCAGTGCATATAGTATACTTTTTTTAATAAGTGTGCAGTAGAAATCAGTTTTATTATTGCGCATGCGTTACACTGTAGCATTGTAGGTGCAATTCCGCGAAAGTACTATTATGTAAAATATCGGTTAAAATTAGTTTTTTCCATTATTATTGTAATTAATAACCAATAATAGAAAAGATCATTCAAATTCAATCTTAATATTGAAATTTCAGAAATTTAATAGAAAAAATTATATTATTGAATATAAAAACTAATAAAAACGTTAAAAATGTATTTAATTTTCTTAATTTTATTCTTTTTTTATTTAAAATATTTATAAAATGTAACAAATTTTGATCTGAAAGTTTTCAATTTTTCATACTTTAAAAAACCGTTTTCTAAGGGTACCGGGGGGAAGGGGGTTATAAATATTTAACATACTGTCAGAAAATCTCCCATATAATTAGTGTTTAAAAAAGTTTTGTAAAAATTTACTTATTTATTGAGAATAAAGAGTTTTAAAGTTGTCTTAATATTCATAAAATTGTACGTGGTAATCTTCTATTATATTAATGCGATACCAAGAAAACTTCTTTCATCGTCGTACACACTTCAAAGTTCACTTACTTTTTCCAATAGGTAACTTACAGTAATGTTCATTTTACCATGTTATTATAGTTTGTAACAATGCGCACTGGCACTATTCGTGTCAAGCATGTTAAACTGAACATTTTTTCATGCACAACATATTGTTGCACATGCGCAGTAGTGCACCACAGCTGTGTAAACGTGCGCACTACAAAACAAACATTTCACATGCGCAGTTGTTTTGTATTGCTGTTACATACGCGCAATGATGCACAGTGATAGTCACACATTTGCTCTAATTAAATTCAAAAATTACGCATGCGCAGTGCTGTACTTTACCAGATAAGTACATTTTCAGTGCATATAGTATACTTTTTTTAAAAAGTGCGCAGTAGAAATCCGTTTTATTATTGCGCATGCGTAACACTGTAGCATTGTAAGTGCACTTCCGCGAAAGTACTATTATGTAAAATATCGGTTAAAATTAGTTTTTTCCATTATTATTGTAATTAATAACCAATAATAGAAAAGAATATTCAAATTCAATCTT
Source organism: Ganaspis brasiliensis (assembly GCA_037103525.1). NCBI lineage: Eukaryota > Metazoa > Arthropoda > Insecta > Hymenoptera > Figitidae > Ganaspis > Ganaspis brasiliensis. Next base: position 123,160 of record JAZKLR010000806.1, on the reverse strand, counting down.
TATATTGAAATTTAAGAAATTTAATAGAAAAATTTATATTATTGAATATAAAAACTATTAAAAACGTTAAAAATGTATTTAATTTTATTAATTTTATTCTTTTTTCTTTAAAATATTTATAAAAAGTAACAAATTTTAATCTGCAAATTTTCAATTTTTCATACTTTAAAAAACCATTTTCTAGGGGTACCGCGGAGGGGGGGGGGTTATAAATATTTAACGAACAATCAAAAAATCTTTTATATAATAAGTGTTTATAAAAGTTTTGGAAAAATTTACTTATTTATTGAGAATAAAGAGTTTTAATGTTCTCTCAATATTCATAAAATTGTACGTGGTAATCTTCTATTATATAAATGTGATACCGAGAAAACTTCGTTCATCGTCGTACAAACTTCAAAGTAAACTTACTTTTTCCAATAGGCAACTTAAAATAATGTTCATATTACCATTTTATTATAGATTGTAACAATGCGCACTGGCACTATTCGTGTCAAGTATGTTAAACTGAACATTTTTTTATGCACAACACATTGTTGCACAAGCGCAGTAGTGCACCATAGCTGTGTAAACGTGCGCACTACAAAACAAACATTTCACATGCGCAGTTGTTTTGTATTGCTGTTACACACGCGCAATGATGCACAGTGATAGTCACACATATGCTCTAATTAAATTCAAAAATTACGCATGCGCAGTGCTGTACTTTACCAGATAAGTACATTTTCAGTGCATATAGTATACTTTTTTTAATAAGTGCGCAGTAGGAGGCGCATGAATATTCCCTAAATCTCATTTAGCCTAAATCCCATTAAGCCTAAAATCAAAAAGCCTAAAATGCATTCAGCCAAAATTCCATTTAACCTAAATTGCATTTAACCTAAATTTCATTTAACCTAAATGGCGTTTAACCTAAATTCCATTAAACCTAAATTTCATTTTACCTAAATCCCATTCAATCTAAATTCCATTTAACTTAAATCTCATTTAACCTAAATCTCATTTTATCGAAATTCCATTTAACCTGAATTCCATTTAACCTAAATTCCATTTAACCTAAATCCCATTTAACCTAAATTCCGTTTAACCTAAATCTCATTTAACCTAAATTCCATTTAACCGAAATCCCATTTAACCTAAAACACATTTAGTATAAATTCCATTTAACCCAAAATGCATTCAGCCTAAATCTCACTTCACCTAAATCCCATTTAACCTAAATCTCATTTAACCTAAATTCCACGTAACCGAAATTTAGGTTAAATGGGATCATTTAACCTAAAACGCATTTAGTCTAAATTTCATTTAACCTAAAATGCATTCAGCCTAAATCCCATTTAACCTAAATTCCGTTTAACCTAAATCTCATTTAACCTAAATTCCACTTAACCTAAATCTCATTTAACCTAAAACGCATTTAGTCTAAATTCCATTTAACGTAAAATGCATTCATCCTAAATCTCACTTCACCTAAATCCCATTTAACCTAAATTTCATTTAACATAAATTCCACTTAACCTAAATCCTATTTAACCTAAATTCCATTTAACCTAAATCCCATTCAACCTAAATTCCATTTAACCTAAAACGCATTCAGCCTAAATCTCACTTTACCTAAAACCCATTTAACCTAAATCTCATTCAACCTAAATTCCATTTAACCTAAATCCCATTTAACCTAAAACGCATTTAGTCTAAATTCCATTTAACCTAAAATGCATTCAGCCTAAATCTCACTTCACCTAAATCCCATTTAACCTAAATCTCATTTAAACTAAATTCCACTTAACCGAAATCCCATTTAACCTAAAACGCATTTAGTCTAAATTCCATTTAAACTAAAACGCATTGAGCCTAAATCTCACTTCACCTAAATCCCATTGAACCTAAAAAATTTTTTAATTTAAGGATAAATATAGATGAATCAAATAAAGTTTTAGGTTAAATGGGATTTAGATGAAGTGAGATTTAGGCTCAATGCGTTTTAGGTTAAATGGAATTTAGGTTAAATGGAATTTAGGTTAAATGGAATTTAGACTAAATGCGTTTTAGGTTGAATAGGATTTAGATTAAGTGGAATTTAGGTTAAATGAGATTTAGTTAAATGGGATTTAGGTGAAGTGAGATTTAGGCTGAATGCATTTTAGGTTAAATGGAGTTTAAACTAAATGCGTTTTAGGTTAAATGGGATTTAGGTTAAGTGGAATTTAGGTTAAATAAGATTTAGGTTAAATGGGATTTAGGTGAAGTGAGATTTAGGCTGAATGCGTTTTAAGTTAAATGGAATTTAGGTTAAATGGGATTTAGGTTAAATGGAATTTAGGTTAAATGGGATTTAGGTTAAGTGGAATTTATGTTAAATGAGATTTAGGTTAAATGGGATTTAGGTGAAGTGAGATTTAGGCTGAATGCATTTTAGGTTAAATGGAATTTAGAATAAATGCGTTTTAGGTTAAATGGGATTTAGGTTAAGTGGAATTTAGGTTAAATGAGATTTAGGTTAAACGGAATTTATGTTAAATGGGATTTAGGCTGAATGCATTTTAGGTTAAATGGAATTTAGACTAAATGCGTTTTAGGTTAAATAGGATTTAGGTTAAGTGGAATTTAGGTTAAATGAGATTTAGGTTAAATGGGATTTAGGTGAAGTGAGATTTGGGCTGAATGCATTTTAGGTTAAATGGAATTTATACTAAATGCGTTTTAGGTTAAATGGGATTTAGGTTAAATGGAATTTAGGTTAAATGAGATTTAGGTTAAACGGAATTTAGGTTAAATGGGATTTAGGTTAAATGGGATTTAGGTTAAATGGAATTTAGGTTAAATGGAATTCAGGTTAAATGGAATTTCGGTAAAATGAGATTTAGGTTAAATGAGATTTAGGTTAAATGGAATTTAGATTGAATGGGATTTAGGTAAAATGAAATTTAGGTTTAATGGAATTTAGGTTAAACGCGATTTAGGTTAAATGAAATTTAGGTTAAATGCAATTTAGGTTAAATGGAATTTTGGCTGAATGCATTTTAGGCTTTTTGATTTTAGGCTTAATGGGATTTAGGCTAAATGAGATTTAGGGAATATGTATGCGCCTCGTCTTATTATTGCGCATGCCTAACACTGTAGCATTGTAAGTGCACTTCAGCGAAAGTACTATTATGTAAAATATCGGTTAAAATTAGTTTTTTCCATTATTATTGTAATTAATAACCAATAATAGAAAAGAATATTCAAATTCAATCTTAATATTGAAATTTAAGAAAATTAATAGAAAAATTTATATTATTGAATATAAAAACTAATAAAAACGTTAAAAATGTATTTAATTTTATTAATATTATTCTTTTTTTCTTTAAAATATTTATAAAATGTAACAAATTTTGATCTGAAAGTTTTCAATTTTTTATAATTTAAAAAACCGTTTTCTAGGGGTACCGGGGGGAAGGGGGTTATAAATATTTAACATACTGTCAGAAAATCTTCCATATAATTAATGATTAAAAAAGTTTTGTAAAAATTTACTTATTTATTGAGAATAAAGAGTTCTAATGTTCTCTCAATATTCATAAAATTGTACGTGGTAATCTTCTATTATATTAATGCGATACCGAGAAAACTTCGTACATCGTCGTACACACTTCAAAGTTCACTTACTTTTTCCAATAGGCAACTTACAATAATGTTCTTTTTACCATGTTATTATAGTTTGTAACAATGCGCACTGGCACTATTCGTGTCAAGCATGTTAAACTGAACATTTTTTCATGCACAACATATTGTTGCACATGCGCAGTAGTGCACCACAGCTGTGTAAACGTGCGCACTACATAACAAACATTTCACATGCACAGTTGTTTTGTATTGCTGTTACACACGCGGAATGATGCACAGTGATAGTCACACATGTGCTCTTATTAAATTCAAAAATTACGCATGCGCAGTGCTATACTTTACCAGATAAGTACATTTTTCCCAGATAGCACCGATATTTCCAGGAAGTTTCCTGGAAGTTACCCGTGGCAAACTGGGAAGTTACCCGTGGAAACTTCCTGGAAACTTCCGTTATATACGACAATGTCCGCGCTTGGAAAGTACCCGTGGTAATTTCCTGGTAACTTCCTGAAAACTTCCCTGCAGATTTCCTGGAAACTTCCGGTGGAAACTTCCTGGAAATTTCCCGTGGTAACTTCCAGGAATTTTCCGTGGAAACAGTCAGGAAGTTAGCCTGAAGTTTCCAAAAATTATTCAATACTTTTGCAAATAAAATTATTGTTTAAAAAGGTTCGACAAATAAAGGGAAGTGCATATTTTGCTTTGTCGTGCAATGAAAAATTAAATTAAAATAAAAAAAAAATCCTAGATAGCTTGTGGTACAGCGGACTCGAACCCCTGTCCACCCAGCGGTAGGGTAAACTCGAGGTCTCGAGCAGCTGCTGGGAAAGTGCGCCTTAACGCGTTCGACCAAATCGCCACTGACAACAGCTTACATGAAACCAATTGATACCCAGAACCAAGAAATCTATTTTTCTGAGCGGCATAGTACAAAAGATAAATATACGAGGTTTAATGATTCGTATAATATATAATTCCTTATACGGAATAAATACAGAATTACATGAGTCGTTGCAGATGAATGGGATAATAAACTTTCTTATAAATATGAGTTTTGTAGGGATTTTAACAAACAAATACTACTCTAATTGGCAAAAAAACGAGTAATAATTCATTTTTCAATTAAAAGAAGTGGTTTTTCGTAAAAGAAATTCACATTTACAGGAAAAAACAATGATTTTTTGCCTAAAGTTTGGAAGTGCCCTACATTACCGACATAGCATATTGATTGAATCCGGTAAATTTGAATATCGTTTTTCAATATATATTAATATTACCTAATTAATAAGTAATATTAATTATTATTAATGCAAATAATAATTTTACTCTAAATTTTATAATAAAAAATTCTAAAAATTAATTATTTACAATTCTTGATATGAAAAATGCGAAAAGTTTAAAAGAGCAGAAAAATTGTATATTTAATTATAATAAAAAGGATTAATAAATAATAAATTAAATGGAGAGAAGGTATAGGAAAATGAACTCCGTATTATTTTAATTGAACGATTTTCTGTTTTTTATGATTTATTATAATTATAAAGCAGGTACTCAATAATAGTACCCAAGTAATGTTTATTATTTTCCTCAACGGTAATTACTTAAAATATATTTCTTAAAGACACAATTTTATAAAATTTTTAAAATGTAATAGGTATATTGAAAATGATTTTTATTACTTAAATATGATACAGATGTTCCAGTTTCAGATTATACTCCACTTTTTTCAAGTTTTTAATCATTTTCTATTTCATTAATTATTATAATTAATTAATTATTTAATAATATCTTGTATGATAATAATAAAGTAATATAAATATTTAAATCTTTTCCGACAATTTAAAAACCAATAATCTTTAAAATAAGAAATTAAATAAGTCTTAAGTATGTGGCAAATGTACTAAAGAAGCTAAAGAATAGCTAAACAAGCTAAAGAATACAAAACCAAAACTTATACCACAATTATTGCAATGAAATTTTATTAATAAAAGAAACTTGAATTTTTACTGCTCATAAACAAGTATAAATAAAATTAACTTAGAATATAAAAAATATTTCGCATTCAAATTTCAATTTAAGGTTTCGTGTCAGACACGTATGTTTTTCACCTTAAATTGAAATTTGAATGCGAAATATTTTTTATATTCTAAGTTAATTTTATTTATACTTGTTTATGAGCAGTAAAAATTCAAGTTTCTTTTATTAATAAAATTTCATTGCAATAATTGTGGTATAAGTTTTGGTTTTGTATTCTTTAGCTTGTTTAGCTATTCTTCAGCTTCTTTAGTACATTTGCCACATACTTAAGACTTATTTAATTTCTTATTTTAAAGATTATTGGTTTTTTAATTGTCGGAAAAGATTTAAATATTTATATTACTTTATTATTATCATACAAGATATTATTAAATAATTAATTAATTATAATAATTAATGAAATAGAAAATGATTAAAAACTTGAAAAAAGTGGAGTATAATCTGAAACTGGAACATCTGTATCATATTTAAGTAATAAAAATCATTTTCAATATACCTATTACATTTTAAAAATTTTATAAAATTGTGTCTTTAAGAAATATATTTAAAGTAATTACCGTTGAGGAAAATAATAAACATTACTTGGGTACTATTATTGAGTACCTGCTTTATAATTATAATAAATCATAAAAAACAGAAAATCGTTCAATTAAAATAATACGGAGTTCATTTTCCTATACCTTCTCTCCATTTAATTTATTATTTATTAATCCTTTTTATTATAATTAAATATACAATTTTTCTGCTCTTTTAAACTTTTCGCATTTTTCATATCAAGAATTGTAAATAATTAATTTTTAGAATTTTTTATTATAAAATTTAGAGTAAAATTATTATTTGCATTAATAATAATTAATATTACTTATTAATTAGGTAATATTAATATATATTGAAAAACGATATTCAAATTTACCGGATTCAATCAATATGCAATGTCGGTAATGTAGGGCACTTCCAAACTTTAGGCAAAAAATCATTGTTTTTTCCTGTAAATGTGAATTTCTTTTACGAAAAACCACTTCTTTTAATTGAAAAATGAATTATTACTCGTTTTTTTGCCAATTAGAGTAGTATTTATTTGTTAAAATCCCTACAAAACTCATATTTATAAGAAAGTTTATTATCCCATTCATCTGCAACGACTCATGTAATTCTGTATTTATTCCGTATAAGGAATTATATATTATACGAATCATTAAACCTCGTATATTTATCTTTTGTACTATGCCGCTCAGAAAAATAGATTTCTTGGTTCTGGGTATCAATTGGTTTCATGTAAGCTGTTGTCAGTGGCGATTTGGTCGAACGCGTTAAGGCGCACTTTCCCAGCAGCTGCTCGAGACCTCGAGTTTACCCTACCGCTGGGTGGACAGGGGTTCGAGTCCGCTGTACCACAAGCTATCTAGGATTTTTTTTTTTATTTTAATTTAATTTTTCATTGCACGACAAAGCAAAATATGCACTTCCCTTTATTTGTCGAACCTTTTTAAACAATAATTTTATTTGCAAAAGTATTGAATAATTTTTGGAAACTTCAGGCTAACTTCCTGACTGATTCCACGGAAAATTCCTGGAAGTTACCACGGGAAATTTCCAGGAAGTTTCCACCGGAAGTTTCCAGGAAATCTGCAGGGAAGTTTTCAGGAAGTTACCAGGAAATTACCACGGGTACTTTCCAAGCGCGGACATTGTCGTATATAACGGAAGTTTCCAGGAAGTTTCCACGGGTAACTTCCCAGTTTGCCACGGGTAACTTCCAGGAAACTTCCTGGAAATATCGGTGCTATCTGGGTTAGTACATATAGGATACTTTTTCTAATAAGTGCGCAGTAGAAATCCGTTTTATTATTGCGCATGCGTAACACTGTAGCATAGTAAGTGCACTTCCGCGAAATTACTATTATGTAAAATATCGGTTAAAATTAGTTTTTTCCATTATTATTGTAATTAATAACCAATAATAGAAAAGAATATTCAAATTCAATCTTAATATTGAAATTTAAGAAATTTAATAGAAAAATTTATATTATTGAATATAAAAACTAATAAAAACGTTAAAAATGTATTTAATTTTCTTAATTTTATTCTTTTTTTCTTTAAAATATTTATAAAATGTAACAAATTTTGATCTGAAAGTTTTTAATTTTTCATACTTTAAAAAACCATTTTCTAGGGGTACCGGGGGGGGGGGGGGGTTATAAATATTTAACATACTGTCAGAACATCTCCCATATAATTAGTGTTTAAAAAAGTTTTGTAAAAATTTACTTATTTATTGAGAATAAAGAGTTTTAAAGTTCTTTCAATATTCATAGAATTGTACGTGGTAATCTTCTATTATATTAATGCGATACCGAGAAAACTTCGTTTATCGTCGTACACACTTCAAACTTTACCTACTTTTTCCAATAGGCAACTTACAATAATGTTCATTTTACCATGTTATTATAGTTTGTAACAATGCGCACTGGCACTATTCGTGTCAAGCATGTTAAACTGAACATTTATTCATGCACAACATATTGTTGCACATGCGCAGTAGTGCACCACAGCTGTGTAAACGTGCGCACTACAACCCTGTAAATAAGGATTTATTAGAACTCCATGTTTTGTAATTGGAACTTGGTAAGTACTAATTATAGAATTGCTTATTTTGTTGATTAGAACTCAAGTTCCAATTAATCGGGACATATTTCCTGCAAAAAATGAGAGAAAGGGCACTCTAAATAGCACAAAAGTATATTATGCACTACTATTTATGAATAACGAACACTAGTATCACATTAGATCACATATTTTCATAGAAAAAGAAAAGTTAAATGATAAAACTGATTCCCCAAGATTTCACGATGTCGACGGTATTGTCAGCTGATAGACGCCACTGGATTTTGACAGGAAAAGATTACGAGTGCTAGTCACATTGCTTAACTGAGTCACGTAGTCATTCTGGTTATTCTTATTGGCGGTCAATTTTTAAAATATTGAAGCATACTTCCTATCTCTGTTCCTTCCGGGGATTCGCAATATTTAATTTTATCTAAGAAAGTGATTCATATGCTTACTATTATCGCAAGAATTTAGAGAGAGATAGAAAGTAGTCCAAATTATGGGCATTTAAACCCATAAATCTCAATTTTAAAAGGAAAATCTTTATATGTATGCCACCTGTAGTAATTATCTATCTTTTGAAATATTATTCATACAGAATTTAAATTGACTTTTAATTACTATCTTTATAATTTCTATTCTATTTCTGATCGACTTTTAAATTAAATTTAAATCAAAATATTATTTTGTTAATATTAATAATTTTAGTTGTAATACTTGTTAAATAATATAACAAGCATTAGGGAGATCATCATTGATTTTATGATATTAAAAAAAATAAAAAAAAATATAAAAACAAAATAAAATTAATATTAAAACAGGTAAACTTTTATCTAACATTACAATTAATATAATTATTTTTCTGTTGAAGCTTCTACTTTAAAATTGAAAAATAAACAAAATAAAGTTCATTGACCTACTTGATTTGATTTATTTGGCTAATTTCCTCAAATATACCTCTTTCAATCTCTCTTGCTTCTTTTTCCAAAACTCGATTTATCTATTTAAAAATATTAACAAAAATTAATAAAACCCTTCATTTATAATCCATCAATTATTTAATTTCAAAACTATAATTTTACTATACAATAAAATCCCTCCTTTAATCTTCTTTCTTTATTTATATTTTCAAAATAAACAAATAAAATAATTATTTTATTCGTTTAAGGAAGATTCTCCTTTCCACAAACTCATGAATAAGTCGTGATGATGCTACAATGCACCACAACTTAACAAGTTTTGTAGAAAGTAGTGTAAACCAAGCGAGGAATTTAAACAATATTAACTAGTCAATTGTTGGTTGTACTATGTACTTCAACAAAAGATCGATCAACTTTCGTTATTAAATAATTGCTGAATCGCAATTATTTAATACTTATTGCTTAAAAGCTTTACCCAACAAACACAGAAATATATTTTGATCAATAATTTGGAAAAACTCAGTTTCCAAATTATTATTCGCAATATTTAAATTATTTAAATAAATATTGAGGTTGTACTATGTACTCCTCAATAAATAAATAAATAATTAATTTTTATGACGCTTTGTATCTCTTTTATATTATTGTACTTGTTTGTTATTATTAATAAAATTGTATTCTTAATAATAAACTCAATAAAATAAAATATTTTATTGAATTTATTAACAAACACAACTCTTATTAAAATATTATGACGCTAAGTACGTAGATCTTACCAATTTAGTTGATGAAAATCAAGAGCACGAGTCCATGCAAATGAGCTCCTTATATACCCTTGATTTACCCCCAAAAACGTCCAGAAAGTTCGATAACCGCTACAACTGTCAAAATTTTCAATTTCCGCGGTTTTTCTATTTTAATTTTAACGCTTATAAAGATTGATAATTTAATTTTTCTTTCTTGTGAAATATTCTAAATTTTCTACTCTATATTTTATCATAAATTTATTTGTTATAAATTTATTATTTTTTATAAAAAACTCTATTTGAACTTTGAAAATTGATTTATTATTTATTATCTAATAATTAATCTAATCGTACTATCTTTATTTTCCTTAACTTTACCTGTATTTAATTATTTTTATTTTTTATTTTCAATTTTCCTATTATTATTATTGATTTTAACTAAATTATTCAATTTTGTAAGTTTTTAAACTATTATTTAAATATTAAACAATATTTTACCAATTCAACTATTCACTTTTGTGAACATTCTTATTTACTAATTTTATCAACTAATATTTATTTATAATTGTTTATAATTTTTGCAAAATTTGCACTTTTTCATGTTAATTCTAATATATCAATAATTATCAATGAATTCCGCTTATTTTCTACTTAAATTATTTTTTTATTCCTTATTTTACTATTTTACAATTAACTATTTCTCAGATTTTCAATATTCAGTTATCTATTTAACAATATTCAACTTTAAACTGTCCATTTCGATTTTCATACTGATTTTATAAATCTTCTATCAAAATCTGGTCATAAACATATTTCTTATTTAATTTTTCACAATTATTTATAATAACAATCTAATAAATTTTATTATCAAAATTAATTATTTTAACTGAATTTTTGAATATCCAAGTAGCAATTCTTCATTTCAATTTTCTTTTCGATTTTAATAGCCTGTGCAGCCACACGCCTAAGCCACCGGACCACCAACCCAAACGTCCAGAGCTCGATCCCAATCGATCCCATCATTTTTTTATATTTAAATTTTCTATTTAATTTATAATTTTATTTTTATTACTATTAAATGTTTTAATTTTTGACAAATATATGGAAATGGTTTTTTTAACCATGAAATACCATTTCAATGCCCCCCTAAATACATCAATTTATTATTGTATAAAAATTTATGTATTTATTTTATAATAATTAGTTGCTATTAACCATAAATCTTAAGTAAAAAAATTTAGTTTCTTAATTGTTAAGAAAAAAAAATATTTTAAATATGGATTTTTGTTGTTGTTGAAATCACCATTTCAATGCCCCCCTGAATGAACGCGGAATTTGACACAAGTGGCAAACTACTCGTCCTTTCAAAACGGCAAAGAACGACCAATAAACATATATATTTTTTTTTTTTTTATAAATAATGATGTTTGTTTATTCAAGTTTTCTTACAGAAAACAACTTCCGATACATCTCTGAATTCATTTTGGAACAATTCTTCGCTTTCGTTAGCTATGTACAATTTGTTTTTCAATCCTATTTGTGCAAATTTATTTTGCAATAAATATCCCTTTATAGATAAATGGTCATTAAGTAACCCCCATCCCATAGAAGTGTTTCTATTTCTATTAATCAAATTTATTTTCAATATTTTGCCCATGGTTATTTTTTTAAAATTTTTACACTCCTCTCTTGACCATTCATCTTTTTTATTGGGTTTTACGCCTTCCAAGGCCAAATCCACTGCATAACGAGGTTCTTTACAAAATTCCCTCAATAGACGATACACCTGGCTTTGTCTTACTTGGAAATATTCATCCTCATCTACATCATATATAATCATTTTTCCGCAGTTTGTGACTCCTTCTAAAAATCCTCTTCCACAACCCCCTTCTTCATTAAAAAATGCTAAAGGTAATGTATTTGTGATCGTTAATGACTTGTTTAGAATGCTTAAATTTTCTGGTTCCTTTTCATAAATATCCTCTATTCTTTCCACCAAATCCCAGTAACTCTCACTATGATTAATGATTCTTCCTTTAAATTCAGAAAGAGAAACAGCAGAAGTAATTTCGATTTTATAAAATTGATTAAAATTTAATGCCCTTGTTGGAATTCTATCTCCATCTTTAGCTAATTCTATTTCCATATTCATCCTGTTTATGATCATGTAAAAAAAAATTTTTATTTCTCAACGGAAAAAATAAAAAAAAATTACATCTTTATAAATAAAATTTTCAATAATTTGTTGAAAAGGAAGAAAAAGAGAAAGAAAAAAAAAATTTATATCCATTGGGATTCGAACTTCTGATCCCTAGATTACTAGTCTAATACTCTATCCACTATGCCATCCATGCTTAAATACTATCAAATTGATACTTCAAATTGCTATTAATGCTAAAAACATCTTATTAAAATAGTTTTTGTTTAATAATTTTTTTAAATATAATTATTTTTATTGTTTTTTTTTTTTTATTTATTTATTTTATTTTATTTTTTTTCATTTATTTTTATTTTTTTATTTTTACAATTATATTTAACATTCTATAAATTTCTATATTTTGTAGGGGTTCTTATAGTATCCTTTTTTCCTAACTTCATGCCTTTTGCATTAGTTTGTGTTGTTATGTTGTGATAATTTTCTCTTATGAATATTTCATCCTCCTCATCATAATCATATTTTTCACTCCCTTTAATTATCTCCTCATAATTCTGTTTCTCCACAAATCCATTTTGTGGAATCTCTACATTACAATCCCTTAATATCGGGTCATTAATTAAGTTGTCCCACGCCAGTACTCCTTTTTCCGATTTAATAATTTTCTTATTATCAGGATTCATTTAAAAAAAAATATAATAAACATAACGAAAAGAAAAACGATTTATAATTAATTTTGATTAATTTTTATTTTTAAATTTTCTAATAATTACCTCTACAGTTTACTGATCAAATTTGACGTGTTATTGAATCTGAAGCACGTGCAAGAGTGTTTCTTGACCTTAACACGTACTTTTATAGAGATAATTATTGCCCTCAACTTATTAATTCAAAATTAAATTCTTTATCCAAAATATTATTGGCCTTCACAAATTTATCCTTGACTGTTATAGGATATTTATAAAATTTTGAAAACCAATAATTTCACTTTCTTAGAGACATTTTAAAATTTACACGACATTCAAATCTAAGATTTTATAAATTGGATTCTCAATTAACTATTTTTTTATGAATATTAATAATAAAATTGATTCATCCAAATTAAACTTATACTTCTATAATTTTTTTTTTTTTTTTTTTTATACTAAAATACTTTTAAACCTATTTATATCTATTTTACTTAATTCAACAAAAATTTTACTATTACTAATTCTTATTTATTTATTTTCATTATTTATAATTCACTGTTATTGTTTTTCACAGTTTGTATTTTTCTAATTGTTTGTTTTCCTTTTATTTTCACTACACTTGTTTTTAAATTGTCTAATTTAACAGTTTTTTACTTGATTTTTATTAATTTATTTTCACTAATATTTTATTGTCTCTGAATATAAATTTTTAAATCTTGTGAATGAAATTGTCCTTTTTCTTCATTTTTCCCTGGGTCCCAAATGATAAATGTACCTTTATTTATTACTTTTTTAATCTCGTACGGTCCTTCATATATTTGCAAAAATTTCGCAATAATTTTATTTTCTTTGTCCGATCTATTAAGTAATTTTATTAACACTTTATCACCCTCTTGAAATTCAGTTAATTTATGAGTTTAATTAAATTTTTTAGCTCTATTTTTACCTTTTTTACATATATTTTCAAACGCGAGTTCAATTTTTGTTTCATAAGTTTGATTTTCAACTTTTGGAGGAAGTTTTAACCATTTTTCCCACATTCTTTTTGGTTGTTTATTCAATTGTAATTCTATAGGGGTAAATTCAGTTGTTTCATGGTGAGTTTCATTCATACAATTTTCTATTATTTCTACCCAGTTCCACCACGAATTATGTTTTTTTACGATTAATGATCTAAAAAATCTAGATAATTCCCTATGAATTCTTTCAACAATATTGCCTTGAGGATGTCGTATAGACGAAAAAACTGGTTGAATATTCTCTTCAATTAATTTATTTTTCCAAATTTCTGACGTAAATTGTGTTCCATGATCAGTTATTATTTTTTTAGGTTTTCCATATGTAGGGATATATTGGTTAAAAATTTTATTTATTACAGCTTTAGTAGTCATTTTCCTAATTGGATATAACCGAACAAATTTACTAAAAGCATCTATTGTTGATAAAATATATTTAAAACCACCCTTCGAAGCAGGAAGCGGCCCATAAAAATCAATAGATAATATTTCTCTCGGTTTTTCAGGACTATAATTACGCATTTCTGAATAATTAGTTTGATTAGATATTTTACTTTTTTGACAAGAATCACAACTTGCTATTCTATGTCTAATCATTCTAGCAAAATGTGGATGATAAAAATATTCATTGAGCATTCTAAAAACTCTTTGAGCACCTATATGAGCGTAGAGCTCGTGAGTCTCATCAATAACTAAATTTAGTGTATCTTTAGTTAAATATAATTTATTATTATTACCTGATACAAAATATAATAAATCGTTATAAATTATATATCTTTTAGTTTTTTCGTTTTTTACTAGTTCTATTATAGATCTAGCAGTTTCATCTTTAAATTGTTCTTCTTCATAATTTTTAAATAATTTTCTTAATTCAGAAGATGGTCTTTTTGCTAAATTATATAGAAAAACTTTGCCTTCATTGCTCTCTTGAATATTTCCTGATTCATCTACATGCGGAATTCTACTTAACGTATCTGCAACCGTATTTAATTTTCCCTCGCAATATTGTATAGAAAAATCATAGTCCTGAAAAGACAAAACCCATCTTGTTAATCTACCGCTTAACAATCGACACGTTTTTAAAAATGATAAAGCTCTATGATCTGTAATTATTATTAATTTAGATCCCAAAATATACAATCTAAATTTATCAAGACTCCATATTATTGCTAATAATTCTTTTTCTGTCGTATAAAAAGTTAATTCTGCTCCCTTTAATGTACGACTAATAAAAGAAATAGGAAGTTGTTCTCCATTTTTGTCTAATTGATATAAAACTGATCCTATCGCAATATCACTCGCATCTGTTTGTAAATAAAAGGTTTTGGAAACATCTGGGTACGTAAGAATTACGTAATCACAAAATAAATCTTTAACTCTATTAAAAGCTTTTTCTTTGTATTTATTCCAATCCCATTTACTCCCACCTTTTAATAACTGTAAAAGAGGTACTATTTCTTGAGCATGATTTTTAGTAAATTTTGTATAAAAATTAATTAATCCCAAAAATCCTCTTAATTCTTTTAAATTTCGCGGTCTTGGAAATTCTTTAATGACTTTTATTTTCTCTGGATCCGGTTTAATTCCTTCAGCTGTTAAAATATGTCCCAAAAATTTTATCTCCGGTCTAAAAAAATGAGATTTTGCAAAATTTATTGTCATATTATTTTCTTCTAATCTTTGAAATAACATTTCTAAATGAATTAAATGTTGTGGAATATCTCCTGAAGTGCAAAGCATATCATCAATAAAAGTTATAATGAAATCACCTAGATCGCATAACACGTGGTCTAAAGCTCTGACTAAAGCACTCGTGCTTGTTTTCAAACCAAAAGGAACTACTTTAAAAAAATAGCATTTTCCTTCTACTAAGAAACCCGTGTATTTCATTGAATTTTCAGTTAATGGAATTTGCCAAAAACTACTAACTAAATCTAGTGAAGACATTACTTTTACACCCGCACATCTTTGAAATAATACTTCCGTTGTTTCAGCACTTTCATAATCATTAATTAATATCTCATTTAATTTTCTGGCATCTAAACAAAGTCGTATTGATCCATCTTTTTTTACTACTGTAACTAAAGGACTAATATATTGAGTTGTCGCTCTTTTTATTATTCCTAAATCAATTAATTTTTTAATCTCATTATTTACTTTATCTCTCATATTAATTGGTAACGGATAAGATTTTTTTATAAATGGCCTACTGTCATTTTTTTCTAACTCGTGTTCATATATTGAAATTCTTCCCGGTTTTTTTAGAAAACACCCTTTTATAACGCGTTACTAAATTATAAAATTCATCTTTTTGTGTGTTATTTAATAGGGTACATTCAGCAACTTTTGACATTATTTCATCATTTGTTATATCATATTCTGAATGAATATTTTCATAATCTTCAACAATTCCTATTTCATTAATGACAAATGGATTATTCTTTTCTATTTCAAAGTATCTTTCTTGATTTTGCAATAATTTATTTTCATCATCTTTTATAGTAATTTTCATTTTATTATTTTCATCATCAATCATTTTTATTTTTAAACTATTATTCCCATCATATACTTTTAATATATTATTCTTTAAATCAATTTTACTTTGAATTTTTTTTAAAAGATCAATCCCTAATATACAGGTTTTATTTAATTTAGGAACTATTAAAAATACATACATTCCTTTCCAATTACCCATTTTGAATGTAATATATATTTGTTGTTTAACTTTTACTGATTTAGCTCTAGTTGCTCCTACAATATTTACTCCTACAACCGGTAAAATTTCACATTTTAAAAAATTTTTTTTATTTTCTTCATAAAATATTTCTGAAATACAAGTTATTTCGCTACCCGTATCAATTAATGCATTTGTATCAATATTTTCTAATCCGATTTTAATTTGTGGACATCTATCTAACCTCTTTTCATTTTCACTTTCATTTTGTTCTTTTTCTAATAAATCTTCTCTTGTATTTAATGGAATAGAATCTACTTTATATATTTTCGTTTCTTGATTTAACCTCGGGCTTGTTTCCTTTTTATTATTATTATTATTAACCTCAAACCCGAGGTTTACATGTTTCCCGTATTTTCGCGAAAATCTTTAGAACATCCCGGTTGTGAAAAAAAATCATCTCCCTTTCGTTTATTTTCCGTTTGTTCTTTACCTCCAGTTTTATTTAAATAATTAGCTTCTTGTTTAGTTTCTTTTTGATTATCTGAATATTTATTAAAATTTGGATTAGTTCTACTGACATATCTCCCATTTTCCACAAATCCATTATTATAATCTTGCCTATTATAATTATTACTTTTTGTCTATTTGGGTTATAATTATTTTGCCCACTTTGATTGTTACTATTTTGACTATACCGATTTTCACGTGAATAATTATTTCTATTATAACCATTATTTGAAAAATTTGGCATGTTATTTTTATTATCAAAATTATTTTGATAATTATTAAATTGTCTAAAATTTGGATTATAATTATTACCTTTATAGTTATTATTAGGATAGTTTTGTGGATTATATCGTTGTTGATTCGGAAAATTATAATTATTAAAATTTCTCGGACTATTTGCATAAGTATTTTGTTGATTTTCAAATTCTTTTTTCTGAAAGTTTTCATTATTTGATTTATTTCTAAAATTACTGAAATTTGGATTAGATTGCCTATATAAAAAATTTCTCGATGAATTAGAAGGTCCGGCTAAATCAAAAGTTTCTAATAAATCTATTAATTCTTCTACCGTTTGAATTTTCCTAATAATAAAAGCCGTTCGAATTTCATCTTCAAAATGTCTTGAAATTTTTAAAACTATTTCACTTTCTGGAATTACAGGAATTAAATCTTTCGCGTTGTTTATTATTTTTATTGCATATGCGGTCCTAGTTAATCTCCCATTTGGATCAAAACTCCCAAATTGTAATGTAGAGCTTATTTTAAACCTTATTTCTTCATTCCAGTATCTTTTAATAAATTTTTTTTTGAATGTTTTGTAGTTTTCTTGCGCTGACGAAACTAAATTCCACCATTCTTTCGCAAATCCATCTAAACACGTTAAAATAATAAACTTAAAATCATCTTCCCACGCGTCGTTAATTTCCAAATAGTTTTCTAAATCCTTTAAAAAAATCATAGGACGCTCTCTTCCTGTAAATTTTGGAGCTGGTAAATTTTTAATCCACGTTGATTTATCAACACTTCCCGAATTTATTTTAATTTTATTAATTTTAGTTTCAATTTGATTTTGTTTTTCTTCTAATTTATTTATTTTTGTTTCATTCTGCAATATAGATATTGCATTTTCTTGACCAATTAAATAATTATTTGAAATATCCGTTTTAAATGAATCAACTTTATCCTCAACTACTACTAATTTATTTTCTAATTCTTTACTTTTATTTTCACATTCCCTTTTTCTATTCGCTAACTTAGAATCCATTTCATTTTTATATTTTAATTTTATATCTTTTACTAATTTAGTCATATTAATCATTCTTTCCCTCATCCTTTGTTGTTCTTCTTCAGTTTTTTTACTACTTATTCTAAAATTTATTTTAACCCTCTGAATTTTAGTTTTTAAATTTTCTACATCATTTGTTATTCCTGTCAACATATTGTTAAACTCTCTTTCACACTCCTCAGATTCATCATGATCATTTCCCGAATTTATGTTTTCGTTTTTCTTTTCCTTATCCTCCTCACTATCACTAATTATACTATCCCTATCCTCTTCATTTGTTTCTTTTTTATCATCTATGTTTTTATAAAACGGATCACCAAAAATAAATTCGTTATTTTTATCCCCATTAGGATTATTAGTATTTTGATCCGCCATTTTTTATAAATTTTTAATTTATTAATAATTTGTTTATTTATTTATAAATTATTTTATTTATTTGTATTAATTTTATTTCTTTTTATTTCAAAATATTTTATCTATTTATTACTCTTCCAATCTATCGATATAATTCAAAAATAAAATCTTCTATTTCCCTTCTTCCTTTTCTATCTTGTTTTGATTTTATAAAGTTAAAGTCTCATCAGAAAGGAAATACGCTCACCGAAATAGAATAGAAACGAACTTGTTTTCTTCTTGAATTTTACGTTAATTTTAATTTTTCGTTTAATATCTAATTTTTATTCTTAAAAAATCTCTATTAATTATCTTTTCAAAATTTTATTTATTCTAATCACCAGGGGTACCAGTTAAAGCATACTTCCTATCTCTGTTCCTTCCGGGGATTCGCAATATTTAATTTTATCTAAGAAAGTGATTCATATGCTTACTATTATCGCAAGAATTTAGAGAGAGATAGAACGTAGTCCAAATTATGGGCATTTAAACCCATAAATCTCAATTTTAAAAGGAAAATATTTATATGTATGCCACCTGTAGTAATTATCTATCTTTTGAAATATTATTCATACAGAATTTAAATTGACTTTTAGTTACTATCTTTATAATTTCTATTCTATTTCTGATCGACTTTTAAATTAAATTTAAATCAAAATATTATTTTGTTAATATTAATAATCTCAGTTGTAATACTTGTTAAATAATATAACAAGCATTAGGGAGATCATCATTGATTTTATGATATTAAAAAAAATAAAAAAAAATATAAAAATAAAATAAAATTAATATTAAAACAGGTAAACTTTTATCTAACATTACAATTAATATAATTATTTTTCTGTTGAAGCTTCTACTTTAAAATTGAAAAATAAACAAAATAAAGTTCATTGACCTACTTGATTTGATTTATTTGGCCAATTTCCTCAAATATACCTCTTTCAATCTCTCTTGCTTCTTTTTCCAAAACTCGATTTATCTATTTAAAAATATTAACAAAAATTAATAAAACCCTTCATTTATAATCCATCAATTATTTAATTTCAAAACTATAATTTTACTATACAATAAAATCCCTCCTTTAATCTTCTTTCTTTATTTATATTTTTAAAATAAACAAATAAAATAATTATTTTATTCGTTTAAGGAAGATTCTCCTTTCCACAAACTCATGAATAAGTCGTGATCATGCTACAATGCACCACAACTTAACAAGTTTTGTAGAAAGTAGTGTAAACCAAGCGAGGAATTTAAACAATATTAACCAGTCAATTGTTGGTTGTACTATGTACTCCAACAAAAGATCGATCAACTTTCGTTATTAAATAATTGCTGAATCGCAATTATTTAATACTTATTGCTTAAAAGCTTTACCCAACAAACACAGAAATATATTTTGATCAATAATTTGGAAAAACTCAGTTTCCAAATTATTATTCGCAATATTTAAATTATTTAAATAAATATTGAGGTTGTACTATGTACTCCTCAATAAATAAATAAATAATTAATTTTTATGACGCTTTGTATTTTTTTTATATTATTGTACTTGTTTGTTATTATTAATAAAATTTTATTCTTAATAATAAACTCAATAAAATAAAATATTTTATTGAATTTATTAACAAACACAACTCTTATTAAAATATTATGACGCTAAGTACGTAGATCTTACCAATTTAGTTGATGAAAATCAAGAGCACGAGTCCATGCAAATGAGCTCCTTATATACCCTTGATTTACCCCCAAAAACGTCCAGAAAGTTCGATAACCGCTACAACTGTCAAAATTTTCAATTTCCGCGGTTTTTCTATTTTAATTTTAACGCTTATAAAGATTGATAATTTAATTTTTCTTTCTTGTGAAATATTCTAAATTTTCTACTCTATATTTTATCATAAATTTATTTGTTATAAATTTATTATTTTTTATAAAAAACTCTATTTGAACTTTGAAAATTGATTTATTATTTATTATCTAATAATTAATCTAATCGTACTATCTTTATTTTCCTTAACTTCACCTGTATTTAATTATTTTTATTTTTTATTTTCAATTTTCCTATTATTATTATTAATTTTAACTAAATTATTCAATTTTGTAAGTTTTTAAACTATTATTTAAATATTAAACAATATTTTACCAATTCAACTATTCACTTTTGTGAACATTCTTATTTACTAATTTTATCAACTAATATTTATTTATAATTGTTTATAATTTTTGCAAAATTTGCACTTTTTCATGTTAATTCTAATATATCAATAATTATCAATGAATTCCGCTTATTTTCTACTTAAATTATTTTTTTATTCCTTATTTTACTATTTTACAATTAACTATTTCTCAGATTTTCAATATTCAGTTATCTATTTAACAATATTCAACTTTAAACTGTCCATTTCGATTTTCATACTGATTTTATAAATCTTCTATCAAAATCTGGTCATAAACATATTTCTTATTTAATTTTTCACAATTATTTATAATAACAATCTAATAAATTTTATTATCAAAATTAATTATTTTAACTGAATTTTTGAATATAAATGCTTTTTGTGCAATTTACTCTTTAAAATTATATGTTTTACGCAATATATTGAACATTTTTGTTTACACGTTTTTCTATATTTTTTTATTTTAGAATATTTAAAATGTCATTTATACTCCATATTTTTACAACTGCGCATGTCTTTTGTTCATAGAAAACTACTGCGCATGCGTAACTGCCATAGGAACCTATTGCGCATTAGTATATACTTTACGCAATGTATATAACTTTTTTGTTAACTTGTTTCTCCATTTCCTTTTACAATTAAATTTTTTCACAGTCATTTTTCTTTGTTATTGTAACAACTGCTTATGTGTATTGTTTATAGGAAAGTACTGCTCATGCAGTACTACCGTTTGGAGCATTTGCGCATGTATAGATGATCAACGATGTTTCTATTAAAGTAAAAAGTGTTTCTAATAATTTCTATTACAATAATAAATATTTTTACATACAAGATTATGAAATTAGTTAAAATATTTTTAAGTATTCCTGTCTGTGAGAAACTTGATTAAATTTGTTTAATTTAGTTTAAAATATTTAACATTATTTTAAATAATTCTATAAAATTCAAAATAAAAATTTATAACTATAATATTAATTACAAAAACAAATAAATAATATCAAAAAATAACATAATAGATTAATTCTAAATATATCAATTAATTATTTTTATAATTTATTATTAATTAATATTTAGTATTATTATCATTATTACTGGCAATGTTTTTTAAAACAATATCTTTGAGAATACTAGATGTTATTTTTAAAATAAAAAAAATAAAATTTTAAGAATTAATTTTATATTTCTAATAAAAATTTATTATTAATTATAATAAATTTTAAAAATATATATTATTATTACATAATATATATTATAATTTACTACATTTTAAATTATTCAATTATCATATTCTTCTAAAAATAGGCCGCAACGACTTAAGGTGAAATAGAATGTATTGACCTAAAAACAAATTATACATAAATAATAATTAGTTAATAGAAATAAAAAAAAGGAAAAAGGGTACTAAACATATTTATAGATTTATATATATTTTTAAGAATACACAAAGTAAAGAAATATATAAAAGAAATAAAAAAACGAGCGAGCGTTAGCGAGCGAGGGTTGTTACGCTAGTTGAGATAATATTGTTTAACTCTTTCTATCTCACGGATAAAAAATTATTTAAACTTACAGGATAACTATCTTTTAGTCTTACACCAAAAAAAAATAGTCTTAGAATGAGAGGATCCTCTCACTTTAATGCGGAATCCTCTCAATATATAAGCGGAATCCTCTCAAACTAAGAGGATCCTCCCATTCTAAAAGAGACGTATACTAGAGACGTATACTACAAAGGCAGAGATGGACTTCATGCTGCAAGACAAGATTTTTCGCTCCGTGTAGTGCTCCATTGTTAGGGTAACATTTAATTACAAAAAAAAATTTAAAAGCTTAACCTGTAGGTATTGAAAAAAAAGAATTTTTCGTTAAGAAAAATTTAGTTGTTTGAAGGACCAATCTTAGTGAATATGAGTCTTATATATTTTGGTAAAAGGTGCGAGAGAGTGGGAGAATACATAGATCATACTGTACCACGTAAATACTATTTTCTGTGCAAAAATACTATCAGTGGCGCACCACTAAATTTCGTGTCCGCCAAAACAAAAGTTTTAATAAAAATATTAGAACTTACCTACATTCAGAAAATTTTACGCTATTTACTTTAGGGTCAACATTTATTGAACTTCGTGTAAAATTTTTGGGCAATTGCAATTCGCAACGTTTTCCTTCAAAAGTTGTGCATTTGCAGGTTGGTATTCCTTCTTCAATAAAACATTTTCCATCATTAAGGCAATAATTATAGCAGTTATTATGTTCGCATCTTAAACCAGAAAATATACTACTGCACTTACAAATAGGTAGACCTTCTGAATTTACTGTACACGTTCCTTGAAAGCAGTAATTGTAACATACGGAAATTTCACAATTGGCACCAATAAATCTATAAAATAAAAACATTGATAATTTCTTACATTATGAATTTTTTCAGGGTCGAATTAGCAATGTGTTTGAACTAGTGCAATCACTATCAGGTGAGTGAATAGCACGAGCCTTTAAGGAAATTTTTAACTATAAAATAAAATTGTAGCAAAGTGATATTTTTTATTGTTTTAAATTACGCTCGCAAGAGTCAACGTCCTTAATTTTTATTCACTTGGTCAAAAGTTTATTAACAGAACTAATTTGTCTATTAAATTAATTTACAAGATTTCTAGGATTTTTTTAAGAACTAAAATGTATTCCTAATTTATATTGTGGCATAAGGTTACACTGAGAAAAAAGAATTGTTCACATAGCAAATCATTAGTCGTCCTTGCAAGAAATTTCAGCAGATATATCTTTTTTTGTTGCCCTAACAAATTATTTTCGCTGCGTTAACAAATTTTGGATGCTGTAAAAAATTTTAAAAAAATTCCTTATGAATATATTAAAAGAATATATTTACCAATAAAAATATTAATTGGTTTTATTTTCAATTGAATTTATGTCTGATTAAACCTGTGAACGAAAATGCTCTCACCTGATTTTAATGTTGACGTTTCTCGATCTTAAAAGACAAGATAAATTAATAAATGTTTATTTATTAGAAACTGGACGTTCCAAAACGCGCTACGCGCTACAAATCTTTACAAAAATTCCAAAGGTGATATTTTTCAAAGCAGAATGTGTTTACATCATTTACTTAATATTCTTCCTTAAACTGTTCAGTTTCTTCTTTTTCGCCGATAATAATTATTTAATTTTTCATTGGTTTATTTTTTTCTTCATTTAATAAAAATTAACCCTATCAAAAAAAATAATCAGGAATCACGACATTTCTCGTGACTCTGATGTTTTGTAGTTTCCTTGATTATTTCTGACATACTTTTATGATACAGTTTTGATGCTTTGTGAGAACTCTATCATTTTCTTATTTTATTTTGTAGGCCAGGTAAACCTTATTGTTCTGCCGAACAAGTAACTTTCGAATACTAGTGGGCAGGGGGTAAGAAGGAGTAAAGCTGGACTTTATATATCCATATAATATACATTTTGTGTTTCCCAGTTTTTATTTTCTCAGATTGAGATACGATACAGAATATTTAAAAATTTAAAAATTATCTTTTATTATTTATTTTAGTCCGCTTATTCTCATAAAAGAAAAGATAAAAATAAAAGTTACAGTTAATTGTTTAAAATTATATAGACTGACTGTATAAAATCGGTGTAACTTCTATACGTCCCCTATAAGATCGGAAAATTATTAGAGAATAACATCCAATAATTTATTTATAAATTTTTTGTTATTAACTATTTTTTACAGGGTCGTTAAAAACCCTTAAATCACAAGCTTGTGGAATAAGTTTTAAAAGAAATTTGTTATTATTCTTTAGACAGTTTCTTGCAGTATTTGGCAAAAAAACAATTATAAACTTTTACTAATTAATCAATGTGTTACGTCCGTAACTTATATATCTCCCTATATTATAAAAAGATATCGCCGCCGCCGCTGCCGCTGCCGCCGCTGTTTCAAGATTTGAGCCTTATGACATATATATATATATAACTAGCTATATATATATATATATATATGACATATATATATATAACTAGCAATATTATAGCTATATATATATGACATATATATATAACTAGCTATATATATATATGTTTAATGCCTTACGACATCTCTCTATATTATAAAAAGATTTCGCCGCCGCCGCCGCAGATTCAGGAATTCGGGAAAATGGACATGCCCATTTTACCAAATTCAAAATTTTTAATCGAAACTCCCGAATGGCCTATCCCAAATGGACATTTTCCCGAAAGAATTCAGTATTACCGAATTCAAAATCCCGAATCGAAACTCTCGAATGGCTTATTCAAACGGACATTTTTCCAAAAGAATTGGGTATTTTACCGAATTCGAAGGCCTATCCTAAATGGACATTTTCCCGAAAGAATCCGGTAAAATGGACGTGCCCATTTTATCGAATTCGAAGTCCCCGAATTAAAACTCCTGAATGGCCTATCCGAAATGAATATTTTCCTTAAAGAATTCGGTATAATGGACATATCCATTTTACCAAATTCGAAATCCCGCTCCCGAATGGCATACCCGAAATGAACATTTTCCCAAAAGAATTCGGTAAAATGGACATGCCCTTTTTTCCAAATTCGAAATCCCGAATGGCCAAACTCCCGAATGGCCTATCCCAAATAGACATTTTGCCAAAAGAATTCGGTAAAATGGACATGCCCCTTTTCCGACTTCAAAATCCCGAATCCAAACTCCCGAAAGCCTATCCCAAAGGGACGTTTTGCCAAAAGAATTCGATAAACAATTTTACCGATTACCCATTTTACCGAATTCGAAATCCCGCTCCCGAATGGCCTATCCGAAATGAACATTTTCCCAAAAGAATTTGGTAAAATGGACATGCTATTTTGCAAATTCGAAATCTCTAATCGAAACTTTTCCCAAAAGAATTAGGTATAATGGTCATGCCCATTTAACCGAATTCGAAATCATGAATTGAAACTCCGGAATGGCCTATCCGAAATGAATATTTTCCCAAAAGAATTTGGTAAAATCGACATGCCCCTTTTTCCGCATTCGAAATTCCGAATTGCCAAACTCCCGAATGGCCTATCCCAAATGGACATTTTCCAAAAAGAATTCGGTATAATGGACATGCCCATTTTACCGAATTCGAAATCATGAATTGAAACTCCCGAATGGCCTATCCGAAATGAATATTTTCCCAAAAGAATTTGGTAAAATGGACATGCTATTTTGCAAATTCGAAATCTCTAATCGAAACTTTTCCCAAAAGAATTAGGTATATTGGACATGCCCTTTTTACCGAATTCGAAATCATGAATTGAAACTCCCGAATGGCCTATCCGAAATGAATATTTTCCCAAAAGAATTTGGTAAAATGGACATGCCATTTTAGCGAATTCGAAATCTCGAATTGAAACTCCGGAATGGCCTACGCAAATGGACATTTTCACGAATCGCAATTTACGAATCCATTTTTTTGAAAGGACTTTTTCTTCAATGAAGTTAAAAATTATTATTTAGGAATAATAGTTTTCAGGATTTTTGATTCAAGAAAATAGTTTCGAGAAAATGGGCGAATAAACATGCCCATTTTCCCTAATTTGTCCGTAACTTTCCTTTCAAAGTATTGAATATTTTGTCACGAATCTTAGTACAATTACCTACAATGTCATTGAGAAGGTCTCTGACCCGAATGTGTTTAAATCTTGACTTTAAAATCCCGAATCGAAACTCCCTAATGGCCTATTTTCCAAATGTACATTTTCTTGAATTGTAATTTACGAATCCATTTTCCCGAATGGATATTTTCCCGAATGAAGTTAAAAATTATTATTTAGAAACATTCTGCCCTTAAAATTTAGGTCAATTTCAAGGGTAGTTTTGACTTAAAGGTCAAGACTTAACGAAAAAACTCTGTCTGATGTATCCTGTCCTTAAAATTGTCCTACATTAAATTTTTGTGCAATTTTGTGTCAAGTCAAGACTTGACGGTAGAACTCTGTCTGACCTATTCTGCCCTTAAAATGTAGGTATATTTTAAGGACAGTTTTGACCTACAGATCAAGTCTTAATGGGAAAACTTTCTCTGACTTATTCTGCCCTCAAAATTTAGGTCAATTTTAAGGGCTGTTTTGACCTAACGGAAAAACTCCGTCTGAGTTATTTTGGCTTAAAAATTTAGGTCAATTTCAAGGGTAGGTTCGACATTAAGGGAAAGACTTAACGGGAAAACTCCATCTGACATATTCTGCCCTTAAAATGTAGGTAAATTTTAAGGGTAGTTTTGACCTTAAGGTCAAGACTTGACGGGAAAACTCCATTTGACTTATTCTGCTCTCAAAATAAGGCTAATTTTAAGGGCAGTTTTGACCTACAATTCTATAGACTTGACAGAAAACTCTCTGTCTTCCCTGCTTTGAAAATTGGGGTCAAATTTATGGAGAATTTTGACCTACAGGTCAAGACTTAACGGGAAACATCCCTCTCACCTCTGCCTTCAAAATTTAGGTTAAATTTAAGAACAGTTTTGACCTACAGTGTTGACGGGAAGTTCCTGTCTATTCATCTGGCGAACATAAGTTCAAAATTGAAATCAAATAAAGGAGTTAACTTAAGACCTCTCCTCCTCAAAATTTAGGTCAAATCATATCATAAACTATGTTTTGGTTATTCTTTATTCCGATTTTCTTTATACTTTTATGTTCCCTTTGTTAATTACTTTATTTACTTTCTTAAAAAAATTTGTTTAAATCTCAAAAATCGCAAGAATAATCTTGAAAAATGTATTGAAAAACTAATTTAATTTAATTAAAATTTTAAACTTAAACTTAATGAATAGTTTTGAAAATTATTTTAATTAAATTTTTATAAGTTTTAGCCAAAAGTTTTTTTTGATCAGAGTTTTTTTGACTAGAAAATCTTTTTTATTTCAATAAATTGTTTCCAAGATTATTTGTTTGGTTTTCATTTACTTTTAGCAAATATGTATCTTTGTATTTAAGAATTAGAAGATTTAAAATTGTATATTATTTTATGATTGTAGATTTCCAAAAATTATTTCGTTTCTTAGTAATATATCTATTGTTATGTAGTCATTTTTATTAGTGCCTTTTATTACATTCAAAATATTCGTCACTTTCAGGAAAATACTTCCATTATCTGAAATATGTATTATATGTATTATAAAAATCTTCCAGGTAAATTCATCGTTTAACAAATTACTTTGACATTTTTATTTTTATATTTTATTATTTATTTATTTTTTTACGTTTATAATAAGATATTTAAAAAATTTAATAAGATTTTTAAATATTTGAAAATTACATCATACGATTTAGAATTTTGAAACTTTTGTAATTCGAAAATTGAGTTGTGAAAGTTAAATTTTTAGACTTAAGCTAAATTAAAGTTAAATTTGTATTTGTAAGTCAATTAACAAAAATAATTCAAATTAAATTTGAATTAAAATAAAGTTTCTAATTTAAGTTTAAAGAAAAAATAGGGGGTTTGGCGCGCGAAGCGCACAAGGGGGCGAAGCCCCCCTAGTCTATATATATATATATATATATATACATTTATATTATATAAATATATATATTACTTTATGAATATTTACATTGTACCAAATAACATATTATTTCTTATATTCTCATATATTCTTATGTATTCTTATATTATTTTATCAACATGAAAGATACATAATATTAAATGCTGTAATTGGGCTCACTAAAAGAAATAAGATAACGATGACATAATACATTTCTATGATGAGTACAACACTACGATGGTTTTTTACGAATCAAGTACTAGTCTGATGCGGGGTTTGCGGCGTAAGGAAATTAGGGAAAACGACTTACGATTATTCTGATGAAGAGGTTCCGGGGAGAAGATGAGGAAGATTTGAACCTCACACTGCGACAAAGGGGCCAAAATCTGAGGGGAAGTCGGTGAGGAAGTCGGTGAAGACTCATGAACTGCAGCGGAGACCGCGGGTGACACATGATCAAAAAACGACTATTATCCTTCACCTTTCTCGGATATAAAGGGACAGACAGAACGATAAGAGTTCAGTTAGTGTCAGTTAGAGAGTGCTTTAGTTTTCTCTAGTCCGTTTTATTTTCGAGAATCTGTTTAGAAAATCAGTTTTATTTCGCCAGTCAAGTTATTCGTCAACTCAGTGCTACCCCAGTGTTGAACCAGTCTTAGTTATACTCGAATTATTACGACTTTGACTTAATCTTTTCCGAACCAACTCAGCCATTAATTCAAAATAAATGAATTAATAAACAAAAAGAGATTAGGATCTTATCATATCAAACGAAGTGAATAAAATAGTTTGGTTCAGTTCAACCCAGTGTTTTACTTGGAGTTGCATCCCGTCAACGCTTTATCTTCTAATTTGAAGAGCGTGCCACGAAGAATCTACGTCTAGTTCTGCCACCAATCTGTCTGGAGTCTTATCACCTCTGCAGCACATTATCAAGTCATCAACCTCGGGATTCACGCCGAATAAACTACTGCAAGTTCGACTCGAAGCCTACATCGTTATCTTTTTCTTCCAAAAGTAAGACCCAATAAATTGATATTTATACATATGTATAACCTTGTTTTTGACTTTGTTTTATAATAAATAAATATTCTCAAAACGTCTTAGCTTCTCATTGACTTGTCCTCATCCCAAATTAGGATAATTAATTTAAACCTAATTATACTAAGGTGGTAAAATAAGGAAAAATAAAAATTATAACTATCTCAATATAAAAGTATCATTATTTTGTATTATTAGCTATTTTAATTACTAATGAGAAGAATTGTCAAAAATAGTCCGTAATAGCAAGGTGCATTCACATAATATATTTTAAGGATTCATTTATGAATAGGGGTTCGAGTCCTCTAAAAATTGTTGCAAGGTGCATTTATACTCGTGAATCCCAGAAATATTTTTATTTGTGAATAAGGGTTTGAGTCCTCTTAAAATACGGCATAATTTGTGCAATTTTCTTATGTCTTTTTGCAATTTTTTTTTGGCACAAGAAATTTTCTTTATTTTACAGAAAGTGAGAATATTTATTTAAGAATCTAATGTGCAATTTTCACATTGTGATGATTGTGTGATTGTGATTATACAGTTTTAAGTATTATGCAACTTAAAATTAATGTATAATTCAAATGAAAATAATACTGATTCTCCACATTTAACTCGCTCAAGAATAACAGAAAATCCAAAATTATCCTTGAATTTTGGTATTCCTTATATCAAATCAAAACAATTTACTAGTACACCAAGGTATTCTAAAACAAATCCGAATCTTTATTTCACACAAAAAGAAAAAGAATCCGATTCAGAATTCATTTCAACTCAACTTTTTGACAGTGACGATACTTCTAATAGTGATAATAGTGATAACGAAGAACTTACGGCGGAAAAGACTTTAATTGAAAGTCATTTAAATAATTTAGAGGAATTCGGGTTTAATAATAAACAGTCTGAATTAAATAAAACTTTAATAGAGGAAATTGACAATAATTTTGAAAATCAATTTTTACATAATTCGGACATATCTTCTAATAATTCTGAAATTTCATTTAATCAAGAAAATATGGCTTTACGGAATAACCAGCAAGTTTCTTTACGCGACGCTTTAGAAACAATTGCATTATTTGATGAAAAAAATATATCATTATCGATATTCATTGAGGGTTGTGTAGAAGCAAAATCAATGCTTCCAGAAAATGCGGACGTAGAAAAGAATTTAGTAAAATTAATTCGGGGTCGAATTTCAGGTGAAGCAAGGAAAATAATTTTAGGGCATAGTTTTAACACAGTACAAGAATTAGCAGAAATACTAAAAACAGTTTACGCACCCGCAAAATCAGTATAACAGTTACAAGAAGAGTTAGGGGCAATGTATATGTGGGAACATGAAATCGTAGTATCTTATGGTTCGAGAATTGCTGAAGCAGCAGAAAGAATTTTAGATGCGCATAGAATTAATAACGAAAATAAAGTAGACGAAACATTTAAAACAGAACTAGAAGAAACCATTGTTGATTGTTTTACGCGAGGACTTAGACCGGAATTAGAATTACGTGTAGGGACTTCAGATACATTTAAAGGTATAATAAATAAGGCGATAGAAGTAGAACGAAAATTACTGTCACGCAATGAATTAAGAAAAAATTTGCAAAAAACCGAAACTGAAAATCCTTTTAGAAATAATAAAGAATTCGCTAAAACAACAAAAATAAACGTTGCTCAAGATGAAATTTTAACTTGTTTACTATGTGGTAAGAAGGGACATTTTGCAGTCAATTGTTTTCAATTCAATAAATTAATTGATCAAAATAAAGGAAATTTTTTAAATTCTAGAAAACAACCAAATTTTTCAAATCAAAATCAATTTATTAATCAGAATCGAAGCCAACCATTAAATAGATTCCAAAAGCAACATCAAAATTATTATAAAACTTCACCGCAAAATCAATACCAAAATCAAAATCATAACCAGTATAGAAGTCCACCACAAAATCTATTCAGAAATTCTTATCAAAATCAATATCAAAACTCGTATCAAAACAGATATCAGAATCAGCAAGTAGAACGAGCACAACAAGGACCAAGCACAAGTAGAAATAATCCATCAATTAATCCTAACAATAGAAATCCAAATTTGTCCTGCAATTATTGCAAAAAACCAGGACATGTTATTAGCGAATGTAGAAGAAGAATATATAACAATAGCCAACAACAAACCCAAGTTCCAGTAGTAAACTCGGAAAACTCCAAAATTCTTCCTCAGTAGGATGCTCCGAGGATAGATTAAAAAATTTTAACGCATCCAATAATAATAAATTTTCTACAGAACATATAAATTTAGCAAAATCTAATTCAATACCATACGTTCGTGTAAATACTAATGGACCCATAACTATGATGATTAATACAGGAGCAGGACCAAATTTATTAAAACTTCGAGCACTTCATAATGATAAAGAAATTGATAAAAATAAATGCATCAAGTTAACAGGAATTAATGAGCATCCAGTTTATACTTTAGGACAGGTAAAACTTAATATTTTTGGCATTCCTACAATTTTTAATTTATTATCTAATGATGTTCCAATTGAGCATGACGGTATTTTAGGAACAGAATTTTTTGTTAATAATAAAGTAAAAATAAATTATGAAGAAAGACACTTAGAAATAAATAATCAAACATTTAACTTTGATTCAAATTAATATTTTACAATACCAGCAAGATCAGTGTATAATATCCATGTTAAAATTTCGAATAAAGATAAAAAAATAGGTTTTATCCCAAAACAGTCAGTGGCAGAAGGTGTGTACTTAGGTAATGCAATAGTAGTAAACTGAGAAGGAATAGCACATTTAAAAGTTTTTAACACTCGAAATGAATCTATAAATATACCAATCCTTAATGTTGAACTGGAAGATTTTGAAGAATTAAAAAATGAAACTCAAAAAAGAAACAATGAAAGTTCTTTAATTCAAGAGATACTTAACACTTTTACAAACGTCAATAAAACAGAAAAATTTTTTAATATCAAAGGAAGCAATAGAGTAGAAGAAATAAAAAAGTTACTTCGGTTAGAACATTTAAATAAAGAAGAATTGGAACACGTTATGAAATTAATAAATAAATACTCTGATAGATTTCATATACCGGGAGAATATTTAGAAGCAACCGATCTCATTAAGCATAGAATTATCACTACAGATGACACACCTATTAGAACAAAACAATATAGATTTCCACCTATTCACAAAGAAGAAATGACACGTCAGGTAAACGAATTATTAAAACAAGAAATTATTAAACCTTCTGATTCACCTTACAACACACCTATTTGGATAGTACCGAAAAAAGACGACTTTCAAGGAAATAAAAAATGGCGGTTAGTTTTAGACTTTAGGAAATTAAACGAACGCACAGTAAGACAATTTTATCCTTTACCAAATATAATCGATTTGTTAGATCAATTATCAAACGCTCAATATTTTTCCGTTTTCGATTTAGCTTCCGGTTTTCATCATATTAAAATGGATCCGAGAGACGCGCATAAAACAACATTTTCAACGCCGTATGGGCATTATGAATTCGACAGAATGCCATTTGGTTTACAAAATTCGCCAAGTACTTTTCAAAAACTAATCGATCAGGTATTATTAGGTTTACAGGGAATCGAATTATTTGTTTATTTAGATGACGTAGTTATCTACGCAGACTCTTTAGAAGAACATGAAGAAAAATTCTTAAAATTTATGGAACGTTTACGAATCGCAAATTTGAAATTACAGCCTGATAAATGCGAATTTTTACGGTTGGAAGTATGTTATTTAGGACACATTATCGATAAACATGGAGTATGACCCGATCCGAAAAAAGTAGAGGCAGTGCAAAAATTTCCAGTTTCAAAAAATGTTAAAAATATAAAACAGTTCTTAGGGCTTGCCGGTTATTATAGAAAATATATAGATCAATTTTCCAAGATTGCAAATCCTCTAAATAAACTTTTAAAAAAAGATATACCTTTTCTTTGGACTGATAAACAAGAAACAGCATTTAATGTTACAAACCAGAAAATATTTGTTTTCGAAATAATTAATAATGATAGAAATTAGTTCAGAAGTGGGACTTTTGAGATGGTATATTTTTTTAAGGTTTGGGGAGGCACCAAGCTGCCAAAATTTAGGAACCAGTTAGCATTTCAATTTCGTTTATTTTATGTGGGATCGTTATTTGTCTTTTAAAAGTAGCTGCCTTTTCACGCTAGAAGGATTTTTATGTTCTTCAGTTCTACTGACACATGAGGATGTTTAGTGGTCAAGACAAAATAAAGCACAATTTTAATAACTTTCTGTTTATTTAACCAATAATTACTTTAGGAAATGAGTCTACACAAAAAGGAAAGGTTGAATTCGTAATAAAAATAGATTGCTTATTTCTACTCACCATACTACACACACATACTTACATTACCGTCAAGGAAAAATTTGCCGACGGGCGAAATTTGACAATTTTATCGATGTTCAGTTAATTAGCGCAGTTTTACGCTTGTGGGTCCACTGAATCGAGACGGCACAGGTACTGACCTCGTACGGACTGGCCGGTTGTTAAACAAGATTCCCGGTTAATTAAGATTTAATTAATCAAGAGTCTCACTCAATTGAGTTTCCACCGGACTCCGTCGGCTAGAAGAATTCTATTCTGTTTTTCGTCCGCCACTAGTTCTATCGGTATTTAAACTTGCAGGGATAGAACACGGGTTCCGACGCGCTAACGGGCTAAGTCTCTATGTTCTAGTCTCGGTCGACAATTTCCAGACAGGTCTTAACGGCTCGAGAATGAACGATGTACTGCAACTTAGCTCATCTCTTGGTCCACCTCTACACCTCGGCTACGTGCTCTTTCAGTGGGAAAAATCTCTATGACTAGAAATTTTTGGGGTCTAACGTGATTATCAACTAGGATTATTATCAAGTAATTTTCTTTCTGCCGAGATCTATATTAACACTTGCTTTAGAACAAATGTCGTACGGGCGGTAATCAATACTTAGAATCGCTTTGTATCATAATACTCGCGACTCAGAACTGCTAATGCTTATTACTCTTCTCTTCTTTTATTCACATATTTTCTTTTCTTTAATAAAAAAAATAAGAGCCAATAAATTTTGTTCTTATTTTCAAAACCCATTTACTATTTCTCCGATAAGGTTGTATTAATTAATGGTCTCATTGGTAATCACTATTGTTATGACAATGGCGACAATGACAATTAAAAGTACGATTTACTTGCCAAATCGATGAGAGAATGAATAGCAACGCATGTACCGGCCACGTGTGTCTATTTACATATCGGCGAATATGAAGAAGGGGAACGGAGGATTGGGATGGAAATATTAGAACTTCGCAGCACTGTGTGAAGCGGAGTACCAAACAGATGCAAGACCGTCAGATGACGTCAGTGGACCCGGGTTCCATTTGCAATTTCGATGCACCTGTGTCTCGTCAATCTGCACCCACAAGCATAAAATCATAGCTTATTGCTTTTGAATGATGACAGTAATGTGCCTGTGTAGTAGGTTACTTACTTATAATACTCCCCTTCCACTCGTTAATATGAATACACTGTTTAGTTATATTTTGTGCGTTGTATATAATGCTACATAGTGGTTTTCTTTTATTCCCATTTTTCTTTATTAATACATATTGAGTAAGAGTATATATTGTATATATAGTTTTTATTCAATTATAATAATAGATTATAATAAAACAATAGAAACAAGTAAAGAAGGAAGAATCGTAATATCACGAAATGCCTACTAGGTTACATGTATGGAGAGCGTGCTCAAAAATATGAATTCGGTTTCTGTTATATACTTAGAAATGAACATACGATCCTTCCATCGTAGTGACATTATAGTTAAGAAACAGAAGGGAGAGCAAGGCGTGAAGTCAAGATCATAAAAAAAACGATCATTAAATTATCGCGTAAAAGAAGGGAGAACAGTGGCACGATCTCGTTATATACATTATTTTGGGACATGGCTCGTCTCCAAGGCAATGCGTGAATAAGTCATTCATGGTGGTCTTGGTAGTCGCTGCGTACTAGAAAAGTAGTATGCTTATTACAGTACATATTGACATAGTTCACATAGGTGAGAACACACATTCTGACAAGAAATTTGTGTGGCAATCGACGTACACATGCCTTCTTACTCGATACCTTAACTGTTTACAAACAGAACATATGAGTATAAAATCTCTTTAGCATGCTCGTTCGAACCCAGCCCGATATAAAATTTAATGTTTATTAAAATTAAACGCCAACTTGGTTCTTAAAAGAAATTCTTGTTTTCTTTTAAGTGGCCATTTGAATGTTTCTTTGTTACAAAAGAAAACATCACATGTAAGAATCCACCGTGGAAATTTTGTTTTTCGTCCCGCAAAAACGTACTGCATTTAATTTGATATCGGCTTAGGTAAGTTGTTGCTAATTTGTGGGATCTTAGGAGTTATTTATGGTCATTATTCACATATATTATTGGTTTTCTTTACTCTGGTTTACCTTTCCTACACGCGGTGGTACTTACGTACGTGTCAAACGGGGTGACAGCCAAAAAAAAAATTTCTTAGTTAATACGACTCTTAATGGTATTTGGTATCACGTTTAGTTAAATGCTTTCATTGTTTTGTTAAAATTTATTGGATACATTGTATTTAACTTCCTCGATATACCCACGGTCTGATCCTAAGGGGTTCTCCTATTACTGTCAGTTTATGTTTATTAGGGGCTAGGGTTTATTGCTAAGAACTAATTAGTTCTTGGCACTAGCCTCTGAAGGGTATTGGTATTGGGTTTTGGTGTGTGCGAGAAACACTCCCTCCATTTCTTTAAATAATAAAAGTTGGTAGGAACCGCCCCCTTTTGACCAGACGGTGGACAACCAAGGAGAGGAATTAAATGATTGAAGCATATATATATATATTTTTCTTATTATCGTCCTTATAAAATCAGGATAACTATAGGCTTGTTTTATATTACCATTATAAGTCATCGTTATTTTCATTTTAATCAATGATAAAATAAGAGAATAGGGTAATTTGATCGATATAAATAAGTTATTCATTCATAATTCGCAATATGTAATACATGATTTTTAAACAATTTTAATTTGTTTAAACAATCTATTTTTCTTATATTTTGGAATTTAAATAAATTTTTTTTTTTAATGGCTGTTGACTCTTCAGCAATAATTAATTGAAAATTTGTTCATTACTGGTAAAAAAAAAATTTATTTCTTATTAAATGAAATTTTTTAAATATTTAAGATAGAATTTTTTTTTTTTTAAATTTAGAATCTGTAAATTCTAATAATTACGGCGACAGTACTTTACATTGATCATCGTTGTACAATTATTGAATTTCTTACAATTTTTACACATTGTATCCTTTTGAAGAAAGGGTCTATTGTTCTTTTAGTGGGCGGTGAGAAATAGGAGAGGAATGACGAAGGCGCGTGTTTACGGGCGTATTAGTTTTGTTCTTGCCGGCTGGTCCATTGGTCAATCGTCACCACAACCACTCAATTTTTCCTCTTATGCTAATAAGGTGGGTGTGACCACCGAGGTTACGTGTTGAACTCGGGGTTTTAGAACAGTCAGTTTTCTTCGAGCACTAAAATCAAGCAGTTCAACAAGCAGATATCATGGCTGGTAACGGACGTGAGGTTCCGCGCGGACTTGGTCACGGTGTAGTGCGCGATGTTGACGGGGTGTCGTGCACCGTGTTGGTCGGAGTGCAGGCCACGGGGTAGTGGATTGGGTTAACATCGCCCAAAGATGTAAGGCTATCTTTGAAGGCCGTGGGCGGGCTTACCGGAGAGTTGTCGGGTCGTTCGGTAACCTTTTCGAACCAGATTCCGACGAGTCTGATTCGGAAGAGGTAAGTATCCGGGAGGAGTACCTTCGTGATCTAGTGTAAAAGGCCATCTCCGGGTTGGAAAAGGAAAGCTCCGGTGGTTCTTCAACCCCGGTAGATAATGACACTGATGCTGTAAAAACCATCACCTTGGAGGAAGATGGTCCCAGCGGTTCGCCAACCGAGGATACCGTTGTATCCGAGGAGGATACAACATCATCGACGCTCTCCGGTGAGCTTTATGTTATCATGGAGGAGGACTCGTGCGACTCCCAGGCCTCGACCGTGAAGGTCACTCCCCCAACATCGTGTCCCGAGGACGCATCCACCTTCAAGGAGCAGGAGGAAAATGTGTCCTCATCGCTGACCGCCGAGCACGCGTCCAAGACCACGTGCTCCGGTGACACTTCCATCGACAAGAAGGGAGACGAAAATAGAAGCAAAAGTTTCACAGCTCCGCCCATCGGGCCAACGACACCGTGGGCATGGTCCGATGGGGGACATGCGGCCAGAGAGGGGGGCCCGAGTGGCTCTTCAAACTCGCCTGCGTGTATCAGGTAAAAACTAAAAAGATTTTGCGTTTTTATACTAATTGCACACGGAAAAAATTAATATCAAAATTTTTCATGTAATATGAGATTCAAACATAAATTATCTCTAAAATCAAAAGTAAGATATAATTGATTCTTTAAAATAAAAATAAAGATTTATATCTGTTTAAAATACTAATTATATAAAGAACATATATTCTTATGAAAAAAAAAAACGATATTAGAAATCTCTAATTCTGTAATAGCACATTATAAATAAAAATTAATTTATTATTGAAATTTATAGAGCAAAAATGAATTAATTAGAATGTATGTGTTTTGAAATTTAAAAGAAATGGTAAAACATTATGTTTACAAGTAGTCGACAAAAAAAAATAATTATTAATGGAAAACAAATTTATTAATAAAAGAAAGAAATCGATTTACATTTAGTCAAATCTTCTGTAATTCCCTCAAAATGAAAAAATTTTAAATATCATATTTCCGAATAATAGAATATGTTTTAGCATAACTTTTGTTATAGGTTTATAGGATGTCAAATAAACATATCTTTAAATTAGAGATTTCACAAAAATGTCATTTTCTGATATAACGTTTTGCAAAATGAAGCACAACTTATTATGAAAAGTTTGATTATGATGCTTAAATTATATATATTTTTAACTCTCTGCAATTAAGAATTCAACTCATTTCAAGTTTTGTGATTAATTCTTTTTTCCGTGTATGGGTTCAAATGTTGGTTATTTAATTATTAACAAAATAAAACGCGCGCGAGCACGCGATTAATTTTTCGTACATTTTTAGAAATTAAAAAACACAATAATATATAGAAAATCGGTAAGTAATATTTATCTAATCAAATAAATATTTTAAATATAACATTTAAAAATCAATTAATATATAAATAAAATAAATATTTATTTAGGACAATTTTATAATATTTTCGAATTAAAAAGAATTGCAAAACATAATTGAAATTAAACAAAATAATTACAAACCTTGCAAATTGATTAAAGAATGAAATCAATTAGAAAATTGGGGAAAGTAATTTAAATAATCATAAAATGTTTTAAATATAAAGAAAATAATTTAAATTTGAGAAAAATACTTGAAAATCTTAAAAGTAAATTAAAACAAAATTGGATAATGA
This sequence comes from Ganaspis brasiliensis, assembly GCA_037103525.1. NCBI lineage: Eukaryota > Metazoa > Arthropoda > Insecta > Hymenoptera > Figitidae > Ganaspis > Ganaspis brasiliensis. Next base: position 84,212 of record JAZKLR010000806.1, on the reverse strand, counting down.
AAAATCAGAGAAAATAACTGAAATTTTAAAAAAAATACATGAAGATTTTAGAAATCAATAAAAAAAAATAACTAAAAATTGGAGAAAAGAATTAAAGAAATAAGCTAAAAATAATTAAATTTTACGATAACTGATAAAATAATTTGAAATTCTGATAATAAGTGAAAATAATCAGAATTTGGAAAAAATATTTGAAAACTTTAGAAAAATTCTTAAAAATCTTAGAAAACAATTATAGAAAATGAGAATAATAATTATAAAAGTTGGATTACATTTTGTTTAAAGATATTCTGTAAAAAAAAGTATGTATCGTTTAAATAAAATAAAAGAAAATTTATAAGTTAATAATGATTTCAACATGAATTGATTAAGGCTAGAACCATTAAAATTCCAAGTAATAATTATAGTGGGTTACTATTATTAAAACTCTTCTCAGGTGCGAAAAACAACATGGCCCAGTATTGGCCCAGCAGTGCCAAAATAGTTGCCGAAGTTTGGCCCCCAGTACTGGCACAGGACCGCTTTTTTAACCACGGGCTTCTCTCGGCAGCTTAAATTTTTGCCAAGAATTGGCAACCAATATTGGCCCTAACCTGGCACAAACCTGTCTTTCAAGTGTAAAATCACTGTTTAGTTTGAATATTCAGATCTAATTAAAAGTTTCTTTTAAATACGCACCGGACTTGGTATGGAAGTTGCGAACACTAGTACGTGCACAAAAAAAAAATCTAGCGTGGCGAACCACTGAATTTAGAAATAAACCTATAATAAGAAAAGGTACAGTTAATTAATATAGATGTTTTTGCTATTTTTAGTAAACTGTTTTTATAAATTGATATTTCATTTGTTATTGTTAAAATTCGAAATTTCGTGTTTTTATAAATTATGTATTCTTTGGAAATAATCAAAATAATAAAAACTTTTTTTTTTTAAATATAACAGTGAAATGCACCTTTAGGTCAACTATAGGCATAGTCAATTTGTTGATACGAATTTTAGTGATTTAGCAATAGTGAAAATTTTCAACACAAATAAACAGTCAAAAACTGACAGCTTCAGTCCTAACCTTCACGTGGTTATATTTATTTAACCTAATAATAATAAAAATTTTAATTTTATTTAGCAATTAATTAAATAAAATATTAATATGATGATCTTGAGCCAAATTAATGTAAATTATTAAAATGAAAAGAAGAAAGAAGAAATATAAAGGAGAAGAAATGAGTTAACAAAATCCCACGCAGCACTAGAAATTCCCTGAATTTCCCCTGAATATTGGTCGACATTTCCCGAATATTCGAACCTAATATTCAGGGAAGTTTCGTGGAAGCATCAAAATGTCCGCCATAAAGAAAATTGGACGCTAAATTTCCCTGAAAATGTATTTCTAATTTTCAGGGAATTTCCGCATCTAATATTCCTAGAATATTCAGGGAAAGTTAAAAAAAATTTCCAAAATTCTTTTGATCTGGTAATTGATAAAAATTGTATGTCATATTTGGCAACCGTAGGATTCTAGAACATTAAAAACTACTGCGCAGCTGTAAGTGTCACAGAAACCAAGTTCGACCATTGCGCATCATGTACAGAAGATTTACGAATACTGTGAATATTGAAGGAATATTAGATGCGGAAATTTCCTGAAAATTAGAAATACATTTTCAGGGAAATTTAGCGTCCAATATTCTTTATGTCGGACATTTTGATGCTTCCACGAAACTTCCCTGAATATTAGGTTCGAATATTCAGGAAATGTGGACCAATATTCAGGGAAAATTCAGGGAATTTCTGGTGCTGTGTGGGATATTACAATTATGTATCTATATTTATACTCTCAAGACACATTCACATACTTGTTTGGCTTTATCAGTTACTATTAACTATTAATTAAAAGACAAATTAACATAACCTTGCATAGTGTGATAAATAGCTTTTTTTTTATTTAAAAAAAAAAATATTAAAATAACCTTTAATTTTTGTTTGTAATCATAAAAGTGTCATTACTTCTATAAACAATAAATCATATGATTCAATATTAAAAAAAATTAAATAATAATAAAATATTTAAAGTTAAATGATTGTTGCATTTAAATTAGTTGATAAATCTATATAAATAAATTTAATATAAGTTTAAGTGCATTCGTTACCTTTTGTATGTATACAATAATTATCTTATTGAATTTTGAAATTTCTGAAAAAAAAGTAAAATAAAAATTTAAAATCGGATCTTAAAACGTAAAAAAAACTTTATTAAATGATAAATATAGTAGTATTGTAAACTTATTAAGTTTATTTACAATTTCAATAACCCTACTTTTCAATAAAATCTAATTTAAATGAAAACTTAAGAATATAAAAAAAAACTACTCATCAAAACATTAGAAAATCATGTCAATTTAAACCTAAATTACATATTAATGACGAAACCAAACACATACTTAAACCCATCTATTGCCCCGGAAATCAAAGTACGAACACAAAACAGTCCTTTCAGGGGCGAACCGACTATTTTATTTTTAAAAGTATTCTTTAAACCGCTTAAAAATTGATGTAATAAAAGTAATAAGGAACCTTCTTACATATTATGTATAAAAATTAAATAATAATAAAAAAAAAATATACAAATATAAAAATTACATGTTTCACTTCATGTGTCAAAAAGAAATCAATAATCAAGAATATTGCCTGATCTCGATTGAATATTGATTTTATTGATTCAATTGTCAAGAAGCGGTTAACTTCTCACTCTTGATTTTCAAGATACGTTATTGAACTCGATCGTTTCTTGGTTTTCTCGCTTGAATGCATCACTAATTGCAGAAAGTAAAAAAAAAAGGTAAAACTAGTACAAAATTGCAGTTTAAGCAATCGAAATCACAATAGAAAGGAATTATTAAAATTAAAGGAATTTTTAAATCACTTCAAGGTTAATATATTTGAAACATGGATAAATCAAGCTTTTAGTCAATGCAAGTTCATATTAACTGAAATATGTAGTAAATAAAATTAATATAAATTTAAAATTTGTAAACATAAAAAAAAAGGTGAAATATGATCTAAAATTTTAAAAGATAAAGCATCTAGTGAAATTGGCTATAATATTTTTGTCAACAAGAAATTGTTGAAATTTTGTTGGCCTGTGTAACTACTGTTCATATTATTATTATTATCATTAGTATTAAATCATACTACGATTCAAAATAAGTTAACAGTTTTACAGCTCCGACGAAATAAAATTTTTCAGTTAGTAATAGGATGAAAACATTTTGAAAGAAATGCCAATTTTAGATAATATTACGTGATTGGTTTGCATAATTGATATTATTGAACATAATCTGAAATATTATTGTTTATAATATATGTATATTAGCTAACTCGCTACGTGTAATCGTGGTTTTTGTAGTTGCCAAAATGTTATATAAATTATTCGTAAGTAGAAAAATTAATTATGGTTAAAAGAATGTAGGTGGGTATTTTTTTTCTTTTAATTTAAGATTTTCTATTACAAAACTGAAGTTGGGCCAAAAAGGTGCCGTTATTGGCCCGAGATTCAGTTATTGTGTGTCAGAAAAATTCTCCAATACAGAATCTATGTTGGCCAAATTTAATGGGCCATTACTGGCCCGAGATTCGGCCGAAGGTTGGTAAATCCGGATAATTAAGACCGCCAGTCAACATTGCCACAGTCAAGGGCCGTCAAGAGTGCCAATGTTGCTCCAGCATAAATTGCCGAATTTCGTCCATCATTACTGGGCAAAGACCGGCTCATGCCATTAGTTCTGTTATTTCGCACTTGGGTTGACGATTCTTAACTCCTAAAAGTCTCATTTTAAGACACATTTGCACTTTAGATACAATAAAATACCATAATATCTTAGTTTAGGACACTTTTTTTTTAAGTATACTAATTGAAGTTTGAAACAACTTGAACCTGAATTAACGGAAGTTAGAAATCTTTTAACTTGGAAAAATTGAAATTTATATGTAGAAGTAAATTATAGTATTTAAAATAATTAATTGTATTTTCAGTGGATAATATTCTGTTCAAACAAAATGTAATCTAACAAAATGTTTTTTTTTTAATGTAACTAATTTAGAAGTTAGTAAAATAACTGGAATTTAATTGCTAAAATACCACAATTATTGAAATGTTGTTTAATTCAAATTTGAATTAACTTTAATTTAAGCTTGTAAATATCCTTTATTTCAAAATTTGGTTAATCACACTTTGAATTAATTTAACTTCAGTCATTTAATCTTAATTTTCACTTATCCATTGTCAAGCCTATCCATTATAATTTCGCTTATACAAATGTTGTTAATTTAATTTAAATTCCAGCCTTCAATTAATTTTTAAAAACTATTTAAAATTTCGGAATATCTTCATTTAAACAAAAAAATAAAAAAAAATGTTAACAAAGAAAACTCTATTATTTAAATCCTCGTGATTTCAATATTTTTAGTTAACTATTCAAGAGAATTTGTTTCCATGTAAAAATTCTGAGAAAACGAATGCAATAATATTTCATTTTTGCTATTGCCGTTATTGTTTTTATTTCTAATGAACAAGAGGAATATTTGGAGGATCCCCCACTTATTCGGAACACCTTAGAGGTATATTTTTAGTGTTTATTCCCATCTTTTTATAGCGCTTCTGCATCTTCCAATGGGTGGAGGCTAGTTCCACCAGGCGAAGGGCTAGGGTTGTGGGAACCCCGAGCCCTACATCGCAAACTGCCTACCAAACCTGGGCACGCCTTCGTTTGGAGACTAGAGTTTCGTTACAATGTCCCATCCAACAGCTGGGAGGGCCGCGGCTACTGGTGTCCGGTAGGATCTCTCTCATTTCCTTTTTTTTTATTTATTTACCACCCCCCCCTTCTCTATCTCCTTTTTTTTTTAATTAATTTGGATTTTTGTTTTCTTTTCCGTTTAGCTCGACTTTATACACCCAAAACGAGCGTTCCCGATGCCCATGGTGGTTTTAATAGAAGGGCAAACTTATTTTAAGTAAGTGTCCGTGTCAACAACAAATTGATTAGATTCTATTATAGCTTCGAAAGGGAATTATCTAGGGTTTTCTTTTTAGAACATACCAGGAGTTGCCTCAATTCCCACCGAGTTTGGTGCCTCAATTCCTCAGTTTGGTCTCGGGAGCTCGCGATGCGTTGTTCATTCAGGAATTCTACCAGCCGCAGAGAGGCCGGTTGTTACGGCGATTTCGGTGGGAAATCGTGAGTATTTTTTTTACAGTCCCCACCCTTTTTTTTTTTTTTTTTTTTAGGGTAACTTTTATGTATGGATTTCAGTTATCGTCCGAGGGGAACTCTGGATGACGTTGAGGAGCGCTGTTTAGGGGGCAAAGGTATTCGGGACTTATGTTTTTGTATCCTAACATCAACGAAATACTCTGCCGACTCTATTAATAAAATCATTGTAAACGAATTTTCTTGTTTATTTGATTTTAGAGTTTAGATCTAATCGATGTTTTTTAAAAAAAAAAATGCATAAAAATGATTATTTTCTTAAGAGTTCTAATTAGTATTTAAGCTAGAGGAAGAAAAATAGGTGATTTGCTAGTGAGAATTATACAGGTTGGTCCGAAGCGACATGAAATGGCATTTCCGGATGCCAGTAATAGCAGTATTTTATCTTTTTAATAATTCCTCTTCTTATCCTCTCCGTCTCTTATCCACAATCACTTCCAACACCCTCGGGGTGTGCCCGAGGCACACAGGACGAAGGTGAATCAACTACCTCGCCCGGTTGCACCCCGGGCACACCCCGGGGGCGTGCGCCATCGTTGGATTTAAATAGTAAATCATTTTATCACTTTGCATAATTTTGCACTTATCATTTTTGCATGACATTGCTTTCACATGCAGGTATCATACACTCAGCTGGGCATCGATGAAATGATATCGGCACATCCCTCTCGGTTTCACCAGGTCGCTACGGTCATAATGTAACCTTAGCCCATGATGACTATAGGCGACCAGGCGACACCGCGAAGGGTTTTCATGTTCCGATTCATATTCAGCCGAATTTTCATGTACCACTAGTACACCCTAAGAGGAGCAACTCAATCACCCCTAGAAGGTCTAATAGTTCGTGAAGGAGCATGCTCGGAATGCCTCCAGAACAACGAACTCGGATGCATGTTATAATTACTTCTGTTGAAAATAATTTAATCATATTTATAAAAAAAAATTTTAATTCTCTCCTCTCGTTTCGTTCTTTGATTACTTAGTAATTTAGTAAATGATGCATATATTTTTATCATTTTATAACTGTTTTATATCATGCTTCTTTTGTTTTTGTTGGTTTGTTGTTTGCTTATTTCCTTTTTATTTGTTTTGCCTTGTAGGTTCTCGTTTTTATCCCTCCCCTTGGTGCATCCGGAGCAGGCAGATTGCCATGTAAAGTGCTCATGGCAAATCGCACTGGTTCAAAAGCTCCAAGGGGGAATTTTCTTCAAAAAGATGTCTAATGTGGTTAGCCGAACATTAGCTGAGGTTATAAGAGGAGGGAAAAAAAAGGAATCGGAAAAATTGCTGAAAGACATTCCGAGCATCTCGATCATTCGCATCGCTTGAAATTTTCCGGCGGCGCTCATGGACGGGGCGGGAATTTCCAGAGGACTTAAATCTGGAAGCTCCCCCCATCCAGGAGTACCTTCGGAGTACGTCTATCCAAATTATTCTCTCCAAAAAAAATCTAACTCGACATAAATATAATTCTGAGTTTTTACTTTAACAACACGATTTCACATCGTCAGATTAGTCGGCATCCATTTCCCTGGGGCCTCTGGATCTGCCCGCTCATCATGCAGATTAACCATGATGTGAGGTACGAGTCCGGTGGCACCTTCGTAATATATTTCACAGAATTTTTCAATCCAGCAGGATTAATACAAATCAAACCTTGCATTACAAGACCGCCATTCCTGGTGTGTACCCGGGATGTCGAGAGCACTTACGTGGATTAAGCCATAAGTACACCGCCATCCCGCAACCACTCCAGGTACACACTGCAACATCGATAGGAGTTTTGACATTTCCAGAAGCCTTCGAATATCATCGAAACTCGTTTTAATTTTAATTTCTTGAATGTGCATACCATAATCTTATATTATGTGTTTGGTCTTTCAGTATACTGTTTTGTTTTGTTTTCTGAATTTTAGTTAGCTAAGTAATTGAATACTCCTGGGGCGTCTCTACCTACATCTTCTAATACTTCTGGGGTGGCCTAGAGACGGGGCAGGTTCCGTTAAGAGTTAAGCTAGGTTAACCAAACCCCCCCGTCCCAGAGTGCCCCAGACTCACGTCAAATCAAGATTATCATTCATGCTGACTACACGCAACACAGTCACTCCGAAGAGTTTTTCCTGCGGCGCGACCGGGGCAGTCAGGGGAGTCCTGAGATTTGTTCATGATCACCTGGACCGCTCCGGTATCGACGCAGGATCATGTTCTACGGGTCGCACAACCCTTGGTGTTATTGTTTACTTCCGAAATAACCTTCTGGAAGCCCCCGAGGATGCAGCCATTCCAATTGAAATTAAATCAATGGGGGAGGCCACTTCCCCGGGTTCCTCTAGACATACACCCAATCAAGATTGGAATTCCTAAGGAGCAGAGACTTTTAATTATTTTATTTATATTTATAAATACATATATTTTATGTTTTTATAATTACTTGTATATATGTTTGTGCCTTTTTTTTGTTATTTAATCTAAATAATTATTAATGTGTTTACTTTAAGGCATCGTGAATTTGTTTGAATTCCAGTTTCGTTTGGGCCGATACATAACCATTTCTGATTCCAGACAAATTACAGTCATTGTTTGCCTTTCTCTACATAACGCACACACAACCTGAATGCTCTCGGGGGTGTGCCCGGACCAGTCGGTTATCTCATGAACATGTATGCAAGAGAGCCCGCGCTAGTCCCGACCCACCCCAGGAATATCTCCAGTGTGTGAGTAAGGCTAATCAAAATCAGACAAGGCAATCAGAGTAGTCTATTCACAATAATTTATCACCATTTCCACCATAGGGCTGACCCAAGACAATCGATACACCGTGCAGACAAAATCACAGTGTACGAGTTGCCCCATGTCATCTCCGAGGTAGATCCATCAAGCAGATGATTTTCAAACACTCCCAGGGACTCCCCCGGCCCACACGGATTGAGGACAAATTAATCGTCGTCAATCCCAGTGTGCCGGTAGCGTCTCCGGGAGAACTCGACCACTTCAAAATCATTTTCACCACCTAGGGTTAACTGTCATTCATTGCTTCCGGAGGGGCAGGAGCGTAACGCGTCACCTGATTGGTATTTCCTATTGTTTTATTTGCATTTATAATTTTTGCTTCTCATTGCATGTTTAAATTTTTCATTATTTATTTTTATTGTGTTTTAAATGCATGGTTAATCTTTTAATTGTTTTTCATTTAGTTTCCGGTGGTGGTATTTACCGACATTACAATGCCCCCACCCATCCGTTATCACTTACAATGGGACACGCCGGGGGCGCCCTTGTCGCACTGAACCGCAATTGAAATTTGTCAATTTTGGAAACGTGCAGCAATAGCTCCCCCGGACACATGCAACACTAAGGCCTCCAACACTTAAGAAATCACAGCTTCTCATTTCACAACAGCGCTAGATCTTTTTCGTCATCACCCGTCCGGGGACGCCACGAAGCTCGAAGGAGACCGCCGAGATTTGAATCGTCTGTCCCCACGCAGACTTCGACTCGATCCCGGACGCGTCGCAATTTAAGTTGTCCACGACAAGTAAAAGCATTTTGGCTTCAGTCTGCACATCCCGGAAGATCCCAATATTCATTCAATCTTTTAGCTCTTGGGATAAACACGGGTGGTCACGCGTCAGGTGCAATAATTTTTACGTGACGCGTGACCCATCCAGTGATATTTCCAGAGCACATTCATCAAGGTTGGAACAATTAATATTTACTGGAAAAAGCTTGGAGTGAACAGCAGTCCTTTCTCTCAATGCGATGTTTCGGAATATTCAGGGATGGCAGAAATCGGAATAATATTGACATTTTAAGGAAAACTCGGTAATAAAATTTATATAAGAGCATCATTACTTAATTAAAGAAAGTGCATGAATATTATCTAAATCACAGATGGTAATAATTATTTTTGCCGAAATTATTTCAGTTTGATTCTTATTTTAAGGAAAAATTATCCCATGTTCAGGGATGCCACAGGTCAGAATTATAAACATATTTGTAGTAACCGTGATTAGTGCAAATTTTTACAGGTACAATCTTATTTTCAGATAACATTCATGACCCAGCAGCCTTATTCAGAAATAAAAGATGAAATATTTTTTTAATCAAATCTTAGATATCGTTACATTGGTTGTAGCTCCTGGTGAGGCAGAATTCCTGACCCTTTAACTGCTGGTGATAAGCCGCCAGCATACCGTGTAGATGCTGAAGGTTTGAAGTTTAACTCTGCAGATTCATCTTCTTCTATAGTGGCGTTATCTTCGATGTTCTTCCAACTTAACCTTCTGATGTATCTTTCGGTGGACCCATGTGTTTTTGCAGCTAACTTCTCAGATGCGTCTCGTACTGGAGTCAGGTGGTATTTGTCAAGTGGGTTCCTTGGTGATAGAGGTTCATTCTTATATTGATTGGATTCGGACAATTCATTTGCCTCTGGTGTTGTCACTCTCCTTGATCTGGTGCAGTGAAGAAGTGCAGCAAGCAGTGAATCAATTCCTGTCTTTAGAGGTAATCGACAGAAGTATAGGACAATTAATAGTCCTAGCAGAATCAGTCCCGCATAAGATCCGTAAACAAGGATGGATTGTTTACTCTCTTGCTGGGTGCAACGGAGTGGCATGCGATGATGAGTGTTTCTGGATTAGGTATGGAGTAAAACCAGCCAGCTAATGTTGTTAATGGTTTCCAATAGGAATCAGGGCTGGTTGTTATTCTGATGTCGCAAGATTTTAGTGCTTCCATCGTGGGACTTGTCAGAAGCAGGGCTTCGCACGTTGTTCGTCCTTGAAGCTCATAGATGGGTACACCCTTCAAACGTGTGTGATAGGCCGCATTAGTTTTGCAAGAATTCCAGTCTTGGTCTTTCAACAAGAGGTATGTGTGTTGATCTTCATCCATAACCAAGTAGTCGTATTGGGATTTTATATACGCTCTTCCCGTACCATTTCCTAGAGCTTCTTGGATAGTAGGGAGAGAGTGTATTTTAAAGGTTTGATAATTGTATTTCTCCAGGAGTGGGATGTCGATGAGAACTCCCAATTCGTGGTTTTCGCACTGTATTGTGACGGTGGAGATTCTGATAAGTTCGTCGATGCTGACTTTTGGGCCTGGTAATGGGAAGCTTACATCGGTCAGATTATTCCGGATGTCTCGTAAAATGGGCTCCAGCTGTTCAGAGGAAATAAGACCTGGATGCAACCTTCCTCGTCTGGCTTTGTGAACGATTTCGAGCATGGTTGAAGTTGTTCGAAGGTTGTGTTCTAGTCCAGTTCTGAGTGCGTCCATCAGGGCTAATGCCGCGTCGATACGCTCATTGTCGATCCTGCAGGTTCTTTCAGAATTGTTTAACAACGACTGGAATTCATCATGTAGCTTTTGCACTTGAACGGCTTGTCGTTGAACTTGTGAATGTAAGGTGTCGAGCTGAGACCTTACTATGTGAGTCTGCTTTCCGACGAGGTGAGACAGATTGGCTTGGGCTGCGTTAAGTTCCTGGATGACGGCTTCGTAATGTTCTCCATCTTCGTACGTCAACATCCCTGCTATCGGGCCAGCGATTTTTCCAAGAAAACCAAACCAAGGAACTGCCTTCCGCAGCCTGAATTGTGAATTCATTTTTCTGGGTGGAGTCGATTTTATATTTTCTAGTTCTTCGATCTCGGTTATGAACTACTTTTGAAGTTCTGAGGCCATTTCCCATCTATCTTCCCATTTAAAGAGCCTTATCCATTTTCCACAATGGCTGTTCGTGGGAACACACTGAGTTTGTAGTCTCTCACGTCTAGATAGCAGATCCTCAAATTGTCGGCGTTGTCTTCCGATGTCTAGGAAAACGGTGATTCTCCAATTGCTGGCAGACCGTCTCATTTTTCCAACGTATTCGTAGTATATTCCACTGCTGGCCTTAAAAGGAGTTATCTGGTATTGGTCGTTCCCCTCAGGATCCTTATAATGGCTGGAACTAGGCATGGCTGTTGAGGCTGTCAATGAAGTCGAAATGCACAATAAGATTAGGGTACCCAACGTCATTTTCGACATAGTCATTTTCATCCTGAAAAATTGAATATTAGTTTTGATATATACACATTAGGGGGGAGCGAGGAAATAGGTGTGATCAGAAATGTGCAACCATGACCTTATCGCGGTGTTTCCAAAATCTTTCTCCGTTTTCATTTTCCAAAATTACGTTATTATTTTGGGTGAATCTTACGATAGTGTATGGGCCACTGGCCCGCTTATCGAATTTGTTACTCCTAACTTCCTTATAAACGTAGACCTGGTCGCCTAATTTCGCGTTTAGGGGTCTAGCCTTTCGATCATATTCTTGCTTAGATCTTTCCTTTGCCCGAACTAGGCATTTGGCTGCTATATTTTCAAGCTCATTCATCCGAACTATTAAGTCTTTAAGATAGGACCCGTATGTTTTGACTTCAGGTCCTTGAGGAAGGGAACTTGGAGCTCGAGCCATTCGTCCGAACACCAACTCATAAGGAGTAAAATTGGTAGCTTCATGGACCGATGTATTATAATTGAACATGGCGAATGGGAGCAGCCGATCCCAGTCGTCGAAATTGTTTGCGTAATGTTTAATATAATCTGTCAGTTCTATGTGGCTACGCTCCAGTGCCCCATTAGTCTGAGGTCGATATCCGGACGTCGTCAATTGTTTAACGCCAAAAATTCTTTCTAATTTACGCATCAGGGAACTAATAAAGCTAGGTCCCCTATCTGTGAGCACGCATCGTGGCGCTCCATAAACCGAGAATAGGTTTGTTGCCACTGCATGAGCAATGGTCTTTGTTTCGATATTTGGAATAGGAACAGCAATGCAATACTTAGAAAAGTTATCCTGCTTTGTCAGGATATGTCGATTTCCATTTGGGGTGGTTCGCAATTTTCCGACAGTATCCAAGGATACTTTGTCGAAAGGTACAGCTGGGGTGTCGGTTATCAACATAGGTTCCCTGGTTCGCGCCCTTGCTAATTTATTCTCGAGGCAGCTTTTGCATCCCCTTATAAATTGCGTAACCTCATCACGCATATGAGGCCAATAATATCGCTCCCTTATTCGGAGGTAGGGTTTAGTGATCCCTTTATGACCTCCGATCAAACTAGAGTGGAACTCAGCGATTATTTTTGGGCGCAATTCAACTGAAGGGACTTCAATTTTTCCGTGGCATAGTGTGATGGAGACATCACCAGCGCGGAAAATTCCTGCGACAAGTTCAGCCATCTTGGATTGAGGGAGCGGTCCTAACAAATCCCCTGAACTTGCCATTCGGCAGTTTCATTGATTATCCATTTCAAGGGCCTGCTTCAGGTTCTGTAACCCAATTGTCACGTCTTTTCATAAAATATCGTCGAAATGTCGTCTTTTTACGACAATTGAGTAGGTTTTAAATTGGCCACCGGGAGTGACATAAATCTGTCCTTTAACAGGCCTACTATCACGAATATCCTGGAGGTCAATTTTCTCAGTTGCGATCAAGAGTTTAGAAATCGAGTCCACTGGCTCGCAATCTTCAGAAATAAAGTGTGCGTAATTATCTAGTTTGTAAGTTAGAGGTTTGGTCCACTGATTTAACACTATAGCTCCAGTATTTTGCTCCCGGGATTTTGTGCTTCCGGGCACCTTGCTATTGAACACAGAAACATCGTCAGGATACGGAGGCGATGGTAGGTCACAGTAAGGAGTTTTAAGATTTATAAACGAATTTGCAAGGGGCGCGCACTTCACTGTATTGTCTTCGTCTATGGCTGGTATTCGTTGTGGAATAAGATTTAGATTCGTACCGCTTCCCTTTCTTTGCTCTACCTTGTAGTCTCTGAACCTGGTTAAAGGGGTAGACTGTGCACCAGCGGCCATTGAATTTCCAGGTGTGCGCATACAGTCTTCCAGCAGATGAAGTTCTTCTCCTTCGACTTCTTCGATCATTTCAGGCAGGTCACGAAAGCGTACAACACTACCCTTTTTCTTTGTCAAGGGTCGGCTTGTCAATGGAGATTTATCTCTCTGACCTACTGATGCGGCACGACTTTGGTTAAAATTCTTCAAAAAATTTTTAATCCTTTCCGGCAGGCCATCATCAAATTCAGATACAGGATCAAGGCTCTTGAGGTATTCTAAATATTCTTGATCGTCCTCGCAATTAGATACATGATGTTTTCCAGGGCTACCGGCCAATCGTTCGTAATTCCATAGTAGGGTATTATTTGTAGCTTCCAAAGATATTGAAACCATATTGGCTACTGTTGTATCGAATCTTCTTATGGATTCGTTTATATCCTCGATCAGCTGAATTCTGTTTTTTGGAGCAAAGCCTTCTTGGTTTTCTCCATGTAAGTCTTCGATGTCATCTTCGTCACTTTTGGGACGGCGATGTCCTACGATAATCACCTGGTCAAGGGGAAGTTCTTCTTCGATTTCAGAGGGAGGGGATAAATCCGGTTCTGGTTCCATGAGGGATCCTTCCCTAGCAAGCTGGTCTGCATTTTCGTTACCAACCACACCTTCATGAGCAGGAACGTGCTCCCAAACTACATCAAGTGGTTCTATTGCCTTCAATAAACGTTCATAGACTTTTCTATTCTTCACTGGTTTATTCTCGGTGGTAACCCAGTTGTTTTGTTGCCATCTTGGTACCCATTCTTCCATACTTTGAACCAAGTACCGGGAGTCCGTTTTGATGCGTAATTTTTGGATTCCGAGTTTTTGCGCTTGTCGTGCAGCTACTGCGGCTGCCTCAATTTCCGACGCATTATTGGTTTGACGACCATTATACCTACGTGACACATTCATCGGATGGTTGGGACCAAACCAAACTCCAATCCCTGCCCTTGGACTCAGTCCTCCATTTTCGCAACATGCACCATCCACATACACTTCGGTATATGAATCAGCTGTTGAAGGAATCCAAGGATGCGAAAATTGGGTCTTGGAACCGGAACGTTTACAATATTCCAAGGCACTCTTTCTCTGCTTTGGGATATTTCTGCTCATTGTCATTTAGTATTTTTGAATAATAAGCTACCGGGAGATCTATACCGCCCTTTTATTGTGTTAGCATGGTGCCAACAGCGTGGTCCGAAGCGTCACAGGTCAACCTGAACTCGGCACTAAAGTCAGGACACTGCAAGACCGGTTTTCGACTGAGATACCTTCGAAGACGATAAAAGCTTGTTTTCTGGGGTGCTTCCCATTTCCACTTCACGTCCTTTTTTAACAGCTCGGTCAACGGCTTAGCCAGCTTTGCATAATCTTTAATGAAGCGTCGGTAGTATCCCGATAACCCTAAGAATTTTCTGATGTCTTTGGGGGTAGTGGGTTGCAGAAATTTTTTGATGGCAACTATTTTGTCAGGGTTGGGCTTAACACCTTCTTCACTGACGATATGTCCAAGGTATGCAACCTCGGTCCTCAGGAAATCACACTTGTCCGGCTGGAGTTTTAAATTAATTTAAATTAATTTAATTTAATTAATTTAATTTAAATTTAATGTAAATTAATTTATTCCGTTTATTTCGGTCAGGTTCGCGATAAAGTATAGTGGTATTGTTCCTGTCGAAGTCATGTTTGAACTCCAGTTGATGAGCACGCACGGCAAGTTTAACATTCTTTCTTTTTTTATGTTCGTTGACACGTTCAATCAATGTGCGTTTCGTCTCACCAACGTAAGTAGCTGGGCATTCTTTACACTTAAATTTATAGACAACATTCGTTTCTTGCCATTTTTCAGATATATCTTTTTCCAATTTAACAATGTTTTTGAAACTTTTATTGACAATAGGGATTGTGTGAATATTATATGACTTTAGAATTCTAGATAATTTTGGGAAATTTGAATTATTAAACGGTAAACAAATTTTAGGAATTTGTTTATACAGCAGTGATCTGGCATTATTGAGATCTGAATCATTCTTGTCAAATTTGATTTTGTTTAAACGGGTTTTAATGAATTTGTTGAAAAAATAAGATGGAAAGTCATTGTTAATGAGGATTTGTTTAACTTTATTTAAATTTTCTTTGTGAAACGAATGGTGTAAAAGAAGAATTGCCCTGTCTACCAGATTGTATACAATATTTATTTTTTGTTGGTAAGGATGGTTAGAAAAATAATTAATAAATCTACCAGAAAAGGATGACTTCTGATACCAATTACTAATTATTTTGTTATTTTGGATATTTAAAGTAACATCTAAGAAGTTTATTTGATTAACAATCTGGAGTTCATGAGTAAATTGCAAATTTATATTGTCAACAAAAATTTCAAAAACATTGTTAAATTGGGAAAAGATATATCTGAAAAATGTCAAGAAACGAATGTTGTCTATAAATTTGAGTGTAAAGAATGCCCAGCTACTTACGTTGGTGAGACAAAACGCACATTGATTGAACGTGTCAACGAACATAAAAAAGAAAGAATGTTAAACTTGCCGTGCGTGCTCATCAACTGGAGTTCAAACATGACTTCGACTGGAACAATACCACTATACTGGATCGCGAACCTGACCGAAATAAACGTTTAATTTCGGAAATGATACATATTTTAAATAATGACTCGACGATTAATAAAAAAGAAGACATCTGTTTTCTGAGTAAGAGTTATTTCCCTCTTATTAGAAAATTAAATTCTTAACTACTTTCAGGTGTCTCCCTCTGAACTTGTTTACTTCTGATTTCATTGACCTCTTATATTTCCAGTATACGTGGTGTTCTTCCAAACTTATTTTAATTTGAAATTTAGTTTTGACTTGATACTTGTATCGAAATGACACAAATTTTAACGTCGGTCCTCTCTTTGTTATTTATTATTAATTTTTATTTATTGTATTTTAAATTTGACGAACATTTTAAATTTGACTAGTTGCATTGTATTTAGTTTTACACGAATACTCAGGTATTATTATTTAAGTTGATATTTAAAGTCTAATGTGTGTGTCAGTTGTTTTTTATTATATTAATTTGGTGTTTATCTATTTATTCAATAAAATTAGACTGAAGAGGATAGTAAACCACACTATCGAAACGTCGCAACTTGAAGAAATGACATAAAAAGTGTTTATGTTTTTTTACCTTCCCATTGATCGAATTTACGTTCCTCAAACATATACTTGGAAGGGAATTTACTTTTCTTAAATAAATTTAAAATCATTAAGAATCGCAAAAACTTCTCAAATTAATAATGTCAATTGGAAAGAAATTTTATCAAAATTTAAATCAATTTTTGAAAACTCGGTTGTGAAAATAATAATATGTAACGGAATTACGAATTATCCAACTAAAGAACAATATATGCAGTTAATAGAAGAAGCACATTCTAGCACAGTCGGAGGACATAAAGGTGGAACAAAAACATATAATAGAATACGTCAAAATTACTATTGGGAAAATATGAAAATTAATATTTAAAAATACATTCAAAACTGTTTACAATGCCAGTTAAAAAAATTGGTACGTGTAAAAACAAAAGATCCGATGATTATAACGGACACACCAGGTACAGCGTTTGAAAAAATTGCAATGGACATCGTTGGTCCACTTCCAAAAACTGAAGCAGGTAATCAATATATATTAACAATCTAGGATAATCTTACTAAATATTCGTTAGCAATAGCACTTCCGAACCATTAAGCTAGTACAATAGCTGATGCATTCATTAAAAAGTTTATTTGTATTTACAGATCACCTAAAGGTGTTTTGACGGATCAAGGGACGGATTTTTTGAGTAATTCAATGAGACGTTTAGCAAAAAGATTTAGGATTCGACAATTTAAAACAACTGCCTTTCATCCTCAATCTAACGGATCGCTTGAAAGATCACATCATGTCCTAGGAGAGTATTTAAAACAGTTTATTAATAAAAATGAAGAATGGGACGATTGGTTAGAACTTGCTATGTTTTCTTACAATACAGGTGTACACGAAGGTACCAAATGTACACCGTGCGAATTAATATTTGGAAAATTGGCACGGTTACCATCTAGTGATCCACCACTAGAACATGAAAAATTATAGACTTACGATCAATATTTAACTGATTTAATAACAAGATTACATGAAATGAGAAATATTGCAAAAGAAAATTTAATATCAGCGAAAGAAAAATCAAAAATTTACTATAAAAAATGCAATACACAAAATTTTAAAATAGGGGATGAAGTTTTCTTACTTTAAGGGGGAAAAATTCACAAATTTGCCAATCAATTCTCAGGACCACACAAAGTATTAGAAATTTTAAATAAAGGAAATATTAAAATACAAATAAAAAATAAACAGAAAATAGTACATATAAATAGATTAAAATTATCACACATTTCACGAGGAAAATAAAAGCAAACCATGATGTTTGTTCCCAGATGACGACAACTGGAATAAGGAAACTCTTACACCTGTTTTTACTACTTTCTGGAATAAGTACAATTCATGCTATCATAGGATATGATTGTGGATAAACGGAACTCAACATCACGACTCTATCATTAATTAATGTTGGTGAATGCTACATAAAAAGGAAGCCGGTAAGAAGCGATCAAACTTACATTCAACTAGTTCAGCTGAGTGGATTTGCAACAACCAAAGTGATTCAATGCAAATTGAATTTAGACGTGCTGTCGAACATTGCGGTATGCATTCACATTCGTCACCGGTCTCTCAAGGACAAGGAGAGTACATTAAGGAAGTAGCTTATGATGTGTGTAAATCTATGCATCTTACGGGAAATTATAAACCAAATGAGAATGCAAATATTGATGGCTTAAAAATAAATGCAACAAATTATCGTACAATAACCTTTGCTGGATCATTAAGTTTTGATGCAAAATGCAAAGGAACTACATACACTGATGCTTATGGTAGTTGGAGTGATGTAGTAGTACGCAAGCATCATACAAAATCACATTACATGAATATTACGCAACAATTAATTTAGACACAAATAAAATCCATTTACAATCGGGTATAGTTTGCGCTTCATCTGAATCATCGTGTATAGACAGGGAAAATGGAAATATATTTTGGAATGCATTACCTGATGACGCATGCAGTATGAAAAAATACGAGGTACTTTTTGAAGGTTTAGCAAATAAAATAACTGAGGGAGATAAAACAGATTTTGAAAATATTTACTCTTTAGAAACACAAGATATAACATTCGCTTTAGCAGAAAAAGCAAGAGAAATAATTTGTGGTTATAATTACGTAAAAACAGAACATCCTAAATTAATTATTTTAGAAATAAGACCAGGAGGATCACCTTTACAGAATAAAAAAACCTTTAGTGCAAAATATGGATATGTTCTCATATATAAATTCAACATTTATTTATGTTGAACGTCACATAAGAAAAGAAATGTACTAACTTTACTACGATGTTTTAACCAGACGTTGTTTAATGGAACAAAAAATATATAAAAATGCATTAATTCTTGACACACAGGCACCGGACGAATTTGCTTATCACGTGATGAAAAAACCGGGATACATGTCAATCCTAGCCGGTGAAGTTATACATTTAATAAAATGTTTACCAGTAGAAGTAAAGTTAAGACAGACACCAGAATTCATGGTTCCAAATGCTACCAAATCTGGTACCAGCAGTTGAAACAGAAATAATGAAACCGGAAACAAAGGAAACGTGGGAATATAGGAACACCGCTAACCTAGCTACCAGCGGACTTTATTCATCAAAAGATTTAGAAAAATTGCGAAATCACATTATGTTACCAGCCGAGAAACCAATAATATTAAACACTTTAGAAAGAGGAATGTTAGGACAAAATATTCCAAATCCTGGATTCGGATTTTCAAATATTTTAGATGAAAAACAATAGACAAAATCGCAAATTCCACATGGGCGAAAATTTAGGTAACGTTTACTAGTTTCGGGACAGTAAGCGCTGGATTTATAGGAGTATTAATTCTACTAAAAAGTATAAAATTTATAGCGGATACGTTGCTACATGGTTACGCACTATACAGTGTCTTTGGATGGTCATTCCATCTTCTAGGATCAATCCAGGATTCTGTTACTAACGTATTATTACATTTAGGTTCAAAAGATACCACAACGACTGTTGAAACTACGCCCACAAATAACAAAGAAGAAAAGGATCCATCCGCACCAACAGAAGAACACCAACTTTCACCAAAAACTGAAGGTAATAATAGTAAAGACGAAATAATAAATTTATATCAACAACTAAATCTTACTGAAAATTCGAGTAAACCTTCAAATTCCTTTCACCTATAATGCAAAATATAATGCCTATTAAATTCTTAAACATATTACAAACTCTCTTTAGAGAAAATAAACAAGAGGAAATGTCAATAAAAACTTTCCATCAATCAGCAGCTAATGCAATTAATCAATCGCAATTCGTCACGGAAATAAAATACAAAAATTACATAATATCTAGTACAAGTCATGATTTTGCTCTATCTGAAGAAAATGCAGCATGCCAATTATTAGAATTGCTAACTGAGGGGAAAGAATCGTTATTTAATAATACAACAACGTTGTTTAAAATTCGGGCGATTCAAAATTTAAATCAATATTGTTATGAAAATCATATGGAACTTCGTAAATTTGCAATAATGAAAGCAAAAACGTCAACTAAGAATACTAATTGGATTGTAATCTGTACAGTAGACAAAATACAGAAATCAGTGTTTTCCGTGAGTTCTATGTCAGCAAAATCTATAGCAGCATTAAAAACATTAGCAATATTGCATAATATAAATAGATACAAAAATTCATTAGAAAAGTCAATAAGCGATGCTTTTAAACAAATTACTATTACAGAAAACATTAGGAAAAGTACGATAAATATTAATGCTCATAAAGATCTCCCTTCAACTTCCCAATCCTATCCTACACAAGAAAAGAAAAAAAGTTTTAAAAAATGTCACTTTTGCGGCCAACGCAAACATAACATTTACCATGAAATATTATTTACATGACTAATAACACTACTTCTATGTTTTAGGAAATAGACTTCAAAATTAGAATGACTTATTTATTCTGTGTCATTTTAACAGGAATTAATTCAACGACAACACAATATGAACCAAAAGATATACAGTTTGTTCAATCACCTGGTTTGTATTTCGAACCTTTGAAGGTTTTACAATTCCCAATCGGAAAAAAAGAATACATCTTCTATGTAAATTATAAATACCTATTTAGAAAAATAGAACAATTTCACAAATCATTTAAAACAATACAAAAATCTTGTACTGAAAGCACTAACTGTGAAAAACATAAAATTTTATATGAGCCAAAAACAAGAGAAATTCAAGAAACTATTTTAACAACCGAAAACCTAATTCAAATTACAACAAAACAAGCAATAAACACTAGCACTTTTAACTTCATTGAGAATAGGAGAACAGCAAACAATATAACCCTTAAAACAGCAGACGGAAAATCTTATCCAACTTTCCATCACTTAGTTGCAATTTATGTCAAAACAGATTCTAAATACTTTGGTATATCAAAAAATAATGAAAAATACTTTTTAGAATCAAATCTAGAAGAAAACATTACACCATCATTTCAGTATACAAAAATCAATCCAACTTGCAAATCTAGTTTTTTGCAAAATACTGTTCCATACAAATGTAGCATATTTGTTAGTTTAAAAAATTATCCGACATTAACACCCTTATCGATGAATAATGCATGGTTATACGCCTCCAACAAATTAAATGAAATAAAGATATCTTGCTTGGGAAAACAACGATTTTCTTCATTAATTAAAAACTCAGGAATTTTAGAAATACCGAAAGATTGTTCTATAAAATATAACAATAAAATTTTTTATATTGAAATTGATAAAATATCAGAATTACCTTTAGAACAATTAAATCAAAATTTTAACAAATTATCATTTCAGATTCCAGAAATTAACATAACCAAACTTTCACAATTTTATGTGACGGATATTCCAATTTTTCTCCTCCAAACAAATACAACCAATATAAAACCAATTAAAATAAATGATAATAAAATAAATCTTGAAGAATATTTAACTTTCATTTTATTATTAATAATCATATCTAATTTATTTATGATATTTATGTTTTACAACAAGTACAAAGAAAATAAAAAGTTATGTATATGTGCGAAAATACTGAATAACTATATGAAAAATGAAATCTGTATAGAACTGCCCGAAACAAATCAAATTGAAACTAGAGTATAAAATGAAGTTTCTTCTTCAAAATATTTTTTTTCCTCTTTCTCTTTTTCCTTTGTTTTTAACAACTAGGGACAACAATAAAAATATAAGGATAAAAAAAATTAAAAACAACAATTTCCAATAAAAAATTTATTGTATAATAGTTTTTCTCTCTCTCTCTCTCTCTCTCTTCTTCTTAGGAAGAGAAGATTTAAACTAACATTACTATTTATTAGGAAAACACACTCATACTCATAGAATAGGGTCAGGTCCGTTTTTTAAATATGTTTTCAAAAAATAAGGAATTAACCAATTGTAACGCAGTAAAATTTTGCTATGCTCCGAATTTGCACGCCGAAGCCTTACTTATACTGGAAAACTAGATTATTAACCATAAATTTACTTGCTTAATTTCTACTGTCGCTTTGGGTTAGGTAAAGTCAGTAAAAATCACAGAATTTCTATTAGTAAGAAATAACAAATAGTATATTTCGTAACATGCGTGACTAGCAGTCGTTTCTGAAACGAGTGCAATGTTTTTGCAACGAGTGAAAGGAGTTGCAAAAATTGCGCGTGTTTCAAAACGACTGCTTTGTTCACGCAGTTACGAACGATACTTTTCATAACAAAGTCATAAAAAGCGCGATTCGGTTCTCTGTATAGATAACCAGAAAGTTGCAGAATTAAGAACGATTCACTATGTCACGTCAGAGTGTACACAAATACAATCCAAATTGAATGTCTCACACTTTTTTACTTGTCAACACGCCGCGCTAGTGATACGGTCAGGTTAGATTTTGAAGCTGTACTACACACGCCAAAGACATCGACTGTATTTGTTTGCACTTTGACGTCACATAGGGAATTATTCTTAAATCTGCAACTTTCTGGTTATCTACAGAGAACCGAATCACGTCATTTTTAAGACTGCGTTATGAAAATAATATATTGAGTAAAAGAAAAATTTACAAAAAAATATTATTATAATATAAAATGAATTTAACAGAATATAATCATAATAAAGAATTTACCAATAAAAATATAAGATAAATAAGAAGCAGAAATCCTCCTTGGATTAATCAAAAACTTCACCTTACTAGAAACTGGTTAAATTCTGTTTAAGCGGTATTTAACAAACAGATTAATAAAAAATAATGTAGATTACACAATAATATTAATATTCTTAATTCAGTAACAATTATCCGGTATAATTGATCGCGGATTAAATCGGTAAAAATAAAACTCCGTCTCCAACACAATATAAATTACGGATAAACCGCTAAAAAAATATTGCCGCCGTCATTCACCGTGATGTTAAAATAAAATCGGCAATCCAGACACGTACTGTCGATTCGCGGATACGTAAACTGAAATTAATTATCAGGTAAGAAAATAAATTAATTAATTCATTTTACGCTAATTACGCGTTTCAGTCCTGTAAAAAACAATTAAATCTGAACGCTCAATTTCAGGTGCGTGGTGAATTTATTTGAAGAACAGTTAAACAACGCGGGTGTTCACATAGCATAGTCTGTCCTCCAATGACGTAGCACAGGGGAAGCCCATGTGACAATCTACGTCAATGATTCGGCGCGGGAGATTTTAAAATTGTTTCGAACACTTTCCTACGTCATAAGTGCTCTAGCAATTTTCTCGAATTTCTTGACCATTCGTGATGGACCACGACGATGATCAAGAATTCGTTACGGAGTTACTTTACTCTAGCCAGGATTCCTTCGTCTATGAAATAGATGTCCAGAACTTTATCGTGTCTGAGACTCCACGGTGGACTGTGACAAATCTCAGGACGATCCTAGCCAGAGGAAAGCACAAGGGTTTTGTTCTTTCGATTTTCATTGAAGGACTAATGCTAAATCTCCAGAACATTCTCCAGGTACTATTCTTGAAAGACCAAGTCTATGGCATCTGGAGCAGTCAGAAAGGTTCATCACACAATTATTTTACATACGTGTACCAAATTGCAGCATTCTAAGTCAAATAGTTTGGAAGATTAGGGGGGGGGGCATGGTAATTTTTTTGCATTTTAGGGCAAAAAAGTGGTTTTTGCTAGATTTCGGCATGTTCATGAGCCCAAATCGCGTTTGCCATATCATTTTCGTAAATCCAAGGTGAAATTACATATGTGTACCAAATTGGAAGTCTCTAGGTCATATAGTTTAGAAGTTAGAGGTGGTGCGAATACGGACACACATAGTCATTTTAATATCGTTCCGTTTTACGGTACAGAACCTTAAAAATTGGCAAATTATTATAAGATTGCAAATACCCCTTAAGAAATAATAAAACCAACCCTTAAAAAACTCACCCCTGCACGTAAAAAAATGCTGTAATTGCATCTACTCCAGAAAACTAGTAGTTGAATACTCCAGGCTGTGGTAACAGCAGCCTCAACTGAAGTGAATGTAGCTACAGTTATGAGATACATGAGTTGTGTGAGCATGTGCGGTAAAGCTCTATTCAGCTGACAATCGAAATTGTATTAACCTTTACTCCAGGATGTAGCTGTCCTATATATTACTATTTTTTGTGATTCCCATTACTCCAGTTGAAGTAAGTTGAACTCCAGTTTTTTTACGTGCGAAAAGCACAAAAAAATTTTTTAACAGATGCAAAAAATGCTATTACGTACATGTGATTTAACAAACAAAAAAAACTAACAAAAAAAAGAATTTTCGATTTTGGCGTTTCAATCCTTAACTCCGAAAAACTCACCCCCTAAAATAAAGAACCACAAGGGTTAAATACTTTAAAGTTTTTTTTAAGCGAATGTTTTTTTATTTATGTGCTCGCAAAATACAATGTTTCCGAATTTTTTGCTCCACCCCTAACACACAAAATTCACCCCTCTAAAATAGAGTACCACAAGTGTGAAATAAATACATGTTTTTCTAACGCGATGTCTTCCCTGATTTATGTGCTCGCAAAACACAATATTTCCGAATTTTGTGCTCCACCCCTAACCCTTCACACAAAAAACAAAGTCTTAAAGAAATGATTGGCTACTTTTAAGATTTGCTTGAAATTAAGTCGATAACTGAATTAAAGTGCTAAAATTTCTTCATAACATACATCTTGAGTCTTAAAATGAAAATTAGTTATTGAATGTCTTGGTTTCTAGTTTTCGATGCTTAAAACCAGACACAATTGAGCTGTTCTATTAGTATATCTTAGAATGCTTGAAAGTAATGCTTACGAAGATATTTTGCAGCCTTTCCGGAGGCTGAAAAGTAGTCCTGATCGCCTGACGTTACCAGGAAGAATTTGCGCATGAGCAAACATCATATGTTAATGGCGATGCATCCAGTAGATATTTCGCGACGCGATAATTTTGAACAATTTCGTAGTGAAATTTTGTGTTTGTGGTGCTTATTTGTTTGCGTGAAACACGTATAAAATTTTCTTGTGAACAATTAATTTTAGTGATTTGTGATTATGTGTATAAACAAACTTTTAGTGTACTTCAGAAAAACTTGTGAAATTGTCAACATATTCCGGCTAAACTAAACTCTTAAATTTCGTACAATTCCATTAGATATATTGGATTTTATAAAAAATTGAGCTAATTTACAGTTTTTGCAAATATAATACCAAATGACACAGAAGTTTTTGAGAAGAAAGTTTTTAAAATATGGCTTTTATTCCTAACCTGCAGACGTCATATAATTAGATTTTTCAAATGTTTTGATAACTATTTTCTAATTCAAATGTAGGCTTAATTTCAGATTTCTTAATAATTAATAATAGAATAATACAGTGCGAGGTTTGAAATTCAGCCCATTTATTGGCTTCAGAATAAATTTTAGTTTCTAGTGCGTCTTTTTTTCAGCCCACTGTGTGTATTGCTTTCATATTATTTTCTTTTGCTAAATTTAAGCTGATAGCGGCTTCTTTCGTTTACACCTAAAAAAAAGTCTAAAATTTAGACTCGTTTTAATACTTTGTTTTCTGTGTGTTGGTCCGTAAAGCCGCAACCCCCGCAAACTAAATATCGAATTTCCATCACATAAGAATTTAGGGCTATTTTTGGGTCATAGTGACGATTTTAGGACTCTTCAATTTTTTTCGGGGGTTGCAGCTTGACATCAAGCTACAACCCTATCAAGAGAAAAAATGATAAATATAAAAAAACAAACACTTCAGATTTTAGGGCTATTTTAGGACTCTTTAAAAATGTTATACATAACCAACCTCTTTCATCCCTTAATATAAACCACCCCTATGCAAATAACAGGGTCACGAAAAATTATGAAATTTCAGGTTTTCATTACATATTATTAATCTACAATCAATAAAATCATTAAAAACACCTAGCGTCATTTTCTAGATCCATCCCTTACCCACCCCCCCAAAAAAACCCTAAAGCATTTTTTTTCTAACCCCCCAAAATGACTGACTAATCAAGCTTGTAAAATAAATAATAATATCACAATAAAATCTCACTTTTTTCAATGGAATATCAACCCAATATTTTTAAGCTTTCAAAAAATACTTGTCCCAATTTAAAAACCACTATTTTTTTTTTTTTTGAATTCGGACAATATTTAATATAACTATTTTTTATAGGGTTATAAACAGGGGTATTTTTCGCAAAAAAATGATAATTTTTTTTTTATTACAAAGTAATAGTTTCTTCAGGATGTTTCAACAAAATTGTTACATATTGTCAATTTAGGAATGTTTATAGATATTTTTATGTATTTTTAATTTGTTTAAACAATTTAGTATTGTTAATTTACAGCTATTATTCAAAGAAACCTAGCGAGTTGTAGTTTTTTCTGACTTAACTATTTTTTACATTTACAATTAAAAAAAGTATTTAGTAAAATTAACCACAACAACAATTCGCAATTGTTTAAACAAATTATTGTAGTACTTTATGAAGGACTTGTTAATAAAATTTACGTCATTAAATCTCATGAAATTCTTTTTTCTTTCGTGTCTCAAGAATTGACGTTTGTTTTAGCTCAGACTGGACAGTTTTCTATTTGCCAATACATATTAAATCGCACTGAACATCCAAAACTTTTTATTTTTCAAACGACACGCGGACATACATTTTTGACTAGGGAAGACCTTACAATTGAAAGTATGAACATTTTCACATACGTAAACTCTAAATTTGTTTATGATGAAAGATACATTCGTACGGAACTGAATAAACTATACCAAGACGTACTTTACCAACGCTGTACTTTAGAAAGACAAGTTTTTAAAAACTCTTTGATTCTTGCAACTCAAGCTCCAGGCGAATTTGCTTTACACCTCATGGAAGGTCCTGGCTACATGTCCATAGTAGCTGGAGAAGTAGCACATATTGTTAAATGCGTACCCGTTGATTTAATTCATAGGAAATTTAAAGAATGCTATTTACAACTGCCAGTTTCTAAAGGAAACGATTCATTATTTCTTAGCCCTAGAACACATATTTTAACAAACTTAGGAACCCAAATAGAATGCAATGCTTTCCTTCCTTCAATGTATAAAGTAGGAGAATTCTGGTATAAAGTATCACCCTATCCTGTCGAATCAATACCACTAGAAATCATGAAACCTATGACAAAACCGACTTGGAGATATACAAATCCCGCTTCACTTGCACTAAGTGGAATTTACTCTCAATCTGATTAAAATAAATTACGCGATCATATTATGTTTACCACAGAGAAACTAATGATAGTGGAATGTCTTTATCAAACATGATTGATCAAAAAACTCTAGATAAAATTGTAGCTTCGACTTGGACAAAATTTTGGACTATGTTCACAGGCTTGGAACTGCCAGTGCTGGCATAATTGGTATAATTATTATTATTAGAGGTATCAAATTAATCGATGATACCTTTATATCTTTATACATGTATAAAGATACATGGCTATGCGCTTCATAGAATGTTTAGCTGGTCTGTGTATTTATTAGGCGCTTTATGGGATTCTGTGACTAATTTGCTGTTACATATTGTTACCCCTTCCACCTTGCACGCCAGACTTACCAGAACACAAAACACAAAATAATCTCACAGGTAATTGAAATAATCATCAAACACAGCAAACTTATCCAAACCCACACTTCGATAACAATTATATTACGCATGTTTAATAAAATAATATAAAGTGTATCGAATCTGCTACCTTTTTCTATTACAAGATTTCTTAAAGAAATGTTCCTTACCATCTTTTAACCTCAAAAACCATAAGTTTTCCAAACCAGGAAAGCCAGCTTCTTCCTGCACGATTAAATATTCAAATGACACAATTATTGCAACGGGAAAAAAAATTAAATTTCTTGAACAAGTAACATAGAAAGCTCTTTATACTATCTTAAGAGAATTTTTCAACATTAAACAACTGAATCAAACAACTAGAAATCAAATTTCCAATCTAAATCAACTTTGTTATAAACATCAACTATCTTATCCTACCTATACCTTTATTCATATTGCCAATAGGGCAAAATTCATTTTTTCTTATCATAGTTAAAATTTTAGGAACAAGGAAAATAATAGCACAAAATCCTTTTCAAGGAAAAGTTAAAGCAGGTTCATTAATGAATTTAACCATTAAACAAATTTTAGCTTCATGGAAAAAACCGAATGTACAGTGCCGCTCAAAAGGATTTGCCCACCCTACAGCATGCAAGGGCTTTACAAAAAGTTTTGTATCTTCAGTAATAATAAAAATAAATCCTTCATCAAATATTTATTTCAAAGTTTAAGTATTTGACTTGAAATGACGCCTAAAAAAAATTAAAACAAAAAAATTTTAAATTGATACAATTTTTTTAGGAAATCATCACATTTTAATTCTACAAATGTCATTTTAAAGCATTTTTTGTCACCTTTAAAACGATTTTTTAGAAATTTCTCTACGATAATTTTTAAGAAAGATATGATCATTTGTTTATAAAAATAGCCTCTTTTTTCAATTGTTGGTAACTTGAGAACTTTTGAAAAAAATTGTTAAGGAAAAAAATGTGCCTTTTTGTGCGTAGAATGAAAAAAAAATTTGAACATAAAAAAAAAAATTTTTATCGACATGTATTGGCATGTATATATGGGGCAAAATTCCTGAACTGTCCAGGTCAAAAAATAAAATTTATTCAAACTTTGCTAAAATGTTTCCATTGTTAGTGGAAGTATAAATACCAAATATTTCAAATTCCATCAAATAGTTTTTGAGTTACGCAGTTTTAAAATTTTGGATTTTTTTAAAATGTATTTTTTTAAATTTACTATATTTCTAAGTAGATTGCATACAAGTTAACATATATATAGTGATTTTTAAAGCTTTTTTTACAGGCTATTCGATGGTAATAAATATTTTTTTGTAAAAAAAAATTTGACCTTTAAATTCAAGGTCAAAGTGTTAATTTGATTGTATCTCGAAATCGGAGATTTAAAAAAAAATTTAACCTATCTCAATCGAAAGCTTGACTTTTTTCCTATAAGATAAGTAAAAATTAGAGTGGAACTGTAAACACTTCTGTCAAAAATACATCCCAAATACCCTCGCTTGCAACCTAAGAGGTTTCTATGAGCTAATGAAATAAATATTATTTTCCAAAACATATTTTTTAAAGAGTTTTTGAAAGCTTTTTAAGAGTTTCTTAAAGCCAAAAATTTATGAAGTAACCAATGATCTTTCAAAGAGTTTCAAAGAGGTTTCTATTAGTTAGTGAAATACATATTATTTTGCAAAACAAATTTTTTATGAGTTTTTAAAAGCTTTTAAAGAGTTTCAAGAAAGCCAAAAATTTATAAAGTAACCAATGATCTTTCAAAGAGTTTCTAAGAGGTTTCTATAAGCTAATGAAATAAATATTATTTTCTAAAACAGATTTTGTTAAAAGTTTTAAAAAGCTTTTTAAGAGTTTCTTAAAGCCAAAAATTTATAAAGTAACCAATGATCTTTTAAAGAGTTTCTAAGAGGTTTTTATGAGTTAGTGAAATACATATTATTTTAAAAGCTTTTAAAGAGTTTCAAGAAAGCCAAAAATTTATAAAGTAACCAATGATCTTTCAAAGAGTTTCTAAGAGGTTTCTATGAGCTAATGAAATAAATATTATTTTCTAAAACAGATTTGGTTAAAAGTTTTTAAAAGCTTTTAAAGAGTTTCAAGAAAGCTAAAAATTAATAAAGTAACCAATGATCTTTCAAAGAGTTTCTAAGAGGTTTCTATGAGCTATTGAAATACATATTATTTTTCAAAACATATTTTTTTAAGAGTTTTTAAAAGCTTTTAAAGAGTTTCTTAAAGCCAAAAATTGATAAAGTAACCAATGATCTTTTAAAGAGTTTCTAAGAGGTTTCTATGAGCTATTGAAATGCATATTATTTTCTAAAACAAATTTTTTTTTTTTTTTTATTTGATCAAAAAAGTAGCCCAGAATACAAAGATTATTAAAGGGCACAACATGTTTGAACAATAATATCATTCAATAAAAATACAAAAATATAAGTATCTAAATCACATAGAGTACAATGAGATAGAAAATAAGTTCAAGACGCATTGATAAATAAATTATACAAAGTCTCATAAAACTTTTCTTGCTTAATGTCGAATAATTCAATTAACATGGGGTTTTTTATAAATAAAAAGTGTATACATTTTAAAATTCTATAAATAGGCGCGTGGTTCCCTAGAGATGATTTTGGTAAGCATATTTTAAACGAAAAATAGTATCTCGTAGAGATCCTTGGAACATTTAAGTTCAAAAGTGAACGTAAGTTCGGGCAATCAATTTTACAATTGATCAGAATGTATACAAATTTGCAATTAATCATTTTACGTCTGTTTTCTAATGTGAGAACAAGAAATCTTTTGCACATCGCCTCATAATCAGAGTCTGGTACGGGATAGGAATTGTCAAGGCGATAGATACAATATTTTAGGAATCTTTTTTGAATCTTGTCAACAGCAACCATATCTAAGACCATATTTATCTAAACCATATTTAAGACTTTTAAAAGATTTTTAAGAGTTTCTTAAAGCCAAAAATTTATAAAGTAACCAATAATCTTTCAAAGAGTTTCTAAGAGATTTTTATGAGTTAGTAAAATACATATTATATTCCAAAACATACTTTTTAAGAGTTTTTAAAAGCTTTTAAAGAGTTTCTTAAAGCTCAAAATTTATAATGTAACCAATGATCTTTCAAAGAGTTTCTAAGAGGTTTCTATGAGTTAGTGAAATATATATTATTTTCTAAAACATATTCTTTTAAGACTTTTTAAAGATTTTTAAGAGATTCTTAAAGCCAAAAATTTATAATGTAACCAATGATCTTTCAAAGAGTTTCAAAGAGGTTTCTATTAGTTAGTGAAATACATATTATTTTGCAAAACAAATTTTTTATGAGTTTTTAAAAGCTTTTAAAGAGTTTCTTTAAGCTAAAAATTTATAAAGTAACCAATGATCTTTCAAAGAGTTTCTAAGAGGTTTCTATGAGCTAATAAAATAAATATTATTCTCTAAAACATATTTTTTTAAGAGTTTTTAAAAGCTTTTAAAGAGTTTCAAGAAAGCCAAAAATGTATAAAGTAACCAATGATCTTTCAAAGAGTTTCTAAGAGGCTTCTATGAGTTAGTGAAGTACATATTATTTTCCAAAACATATTTTTTTAAGAGATTTTAAAATCTTTTAAAGAGTTTCTTAAAGCCAAAAATGTATAATGTAACCAATGATCTTTCAAAGAGTTTCTAAGAGGTTTCTATGAGTTAGTGAAATATATATTATTTTCTATAACATATTCTTTAAAGACTTTTTAAAGATTTTTAAGAGTTTCTTAAAGCCAAAAATTTATAATGTAACCAATGATCTTTCAAAGAGTTTCAAAGAGGTTTCTATTAGTTAGTGAAATACATATTATTTTACAAAACAAATTTTTTATGAGTTTTTAAAAGCTTTTAAAGAGTTTCTTTAAGCCAAAAATTTATAAAGTAACTAATGATCTTTTAAAGAGTTTCTAAGAGGTTTCTATGAGTTAGTGAAATATATATTATTTTCTAAAACATATTCTTTAAAGACTTTTTAAAGATTTTTAAAGAGTTTCAAGAAAGCCAAAAATTTATAATGTAACCAATGATCTTTCAAAGAGTTTCAAAGAGGTTTCTATTAGTTAGTAAAATACATATTATTTTGCAAAACAAATTTTTTTAAGAGATTTTAAAAGCTTTTAAAGAGTTTCTTAAAGCCAAAAATTTATAATGTAACCAATGATCTTTCAAAGAGTTTCAAAGAGGTTTCTATAAGTTAGTAAAATATATATTATTTTTTAAAATGTATACTTTTAAGAGTTTTTAAAAGCTTTTTAAGAGTTTCAAGAAAGCCAAAAATTTATAAAGTAACTAATTATCATTCAAAGAGTTTCTAAGAGGTTTCTATGAGCTATTGAAATGCATATTATTTTCTAAAACATATTCTTTTAAGACTTTTAAAAGATTTTTAAGAGTTTCTTAAAGCCAAAAATTTATAATGTAACCAATGATCTTTCAAAGAGTTTCAAAGAGGTTTCTATTAGTTAGTAAAATACATATTATTTTACAAAACAAATTTTTTATGAGTTTTTAAAAGCTTTTAAAGAGTTTCTTTAAGCCAAAAATTTATAAAGTAACCATGATCTTTCAAAGAGTTTCTAAGAGATTTCTATGAGTTAGTGAAATATATATTATTTTCTAAAACATATTCTTTAAAGACTTTTTAAAGATTTTTAAAGAGTTTCAAGAAAGCCAAAAATTTATAATGTAACCAATGATCTTTCAAAGAGTTACAAAGAGGTTTCTATTAGTTAGTAAAATACATATTATTTTCTAAAACATATTTTTTTAAGAGTTTTTAAAAGCTTTTAAAGAGTTTCAAGAAAGCCAAAAATTTATAAAGTAACCAATGATCTTTCAAAGAGTTTCTAAGAGGTTTTTATGAGCTAATAAAATAAATATTATTTCTAAAACATATTTTTTTAAGAGTTTTTAAAAGCTTTTAAAGAGTTTCAAGAAAGCCAAAAATGTATAAAGTAACCAATGATCTTTCAAAGAGTTTCTAATTGGCTTCTATGAGTTAGTGAAATACATATTATTTTCCAAAACATATTTTTTTATGAGATTTTAAAATCTTTTAAAGAGTTTCTTAAAGCCAAAAATGTATAATGTAACCAATGATCTTTCAAAGAGTTTCTAAGAGGTTTCTATGAGTTAGTGAAATATATATTATTTTCTAAAACATATTCTTTTAAGACTTTTAAAAGATTTTTAAGAGTTTCTTAAAGCCAAAAATTTATAAAGTAACCAATAATCTTTCAAAGAGTTTCTAAGAGATTTTTATGAGTTAGTAAAATACATATTATATTCCAAAACATACTTTTTAAGAGTTTTTAAAAGCTTTTAAAGAGTTTCTTAAAGCTCAAAATTTATAATGTAACCAATGATCTTTCAAAGAGTTTCTAAGAGGTTTCTATGAGTTAGTGAAATATATATTATTTTCTAAAACATATTCTTTTAAGACTTTTTAAAGATTTTTAAGAGATTCTTAAAGCCAAAAATTTATAATGTAACCAATGATCTTTCAAAGAGTTTCAAAGAGGTTTCTATTAGTTAGTGAAATACATATTATTTTGCAAAACAAATTTTTTATGAGTTTTTAAAAGCTTTTAAAGAGTTTCTTTAAGCTAAAAATTTATAAAGTAACCAATGATCTTTCAAAGAGTTTCTAAGAGGTTTCTATGAGCTAATAAAATAAATATTATTTTCTAAAACATATTTTTTTAAGAGTTTTTAAAAGCTTTTAAAGAGTTTCTTTAAGCCAAAAATTTATAAAGTAACTAATGATCTTTTAAAGAGTTTCTAAGAGGTTTCTATGAGTTAGTGAAATATATATTATTTTTTAAAACGTATACTTTTAAGAGTTTTTAAAAGCTTTTTAAGAGTTTCAAGAAAGCCAAAAATTTATAAAGTAACTAATTATCATTCAAAGAGTTTCTAAGAGGTTTCTATGAGCTATTGAAATGCATATTATTTTCTAAAACATATTCTTTTAAGACTTTTAAAAGATTTTTAAGAGTTTCTTAAAGCCAAAAATTTATAATGTAACCAATGATCTTTCAAAGAGTTTCAAAGAGGTTTCTATTAGTTAGTAAAATACATATTATTTTACAAAACAAATTTTTTATGAGTTTTTAAAAGCTTTTAAAGAGTTTCTTTAAGCCAAAAATTTATAAAGTAACCAATGATCTTTCAAAGAGTTTCTAAGAGATTTCTATGAGTTAGTGAAATATATATTATTTTCTAAAACATATTCTTTAAAGACTTTTTAAAGATTTTTAAAGAGTTTCAAGAAAGCCAAAAATTTATAATGTAACCAATGATCTTTCAAAGAGTTTCAAAGAGGTTTCGATTAGTTAGTAAAATACATATTATTTTGCAAAACAAATTTTTTATGAGTTTTTAAAAGCTTTTAAAGAGTTTCTTTAAGCCAAAAATTTATAAAGTAACCAATGATCTTTCAAAGAGTTTCTAAGAGGTTTTTATGAGCTAATAAAATAAATATTATTTTCTAAAACATATTTTTTTAAGAGTTTTTAAAAGCTTTTAAAGAGTTTCAAGAAAGCCAAAAATGTATAAAGTAACCAATGATCTTTCAAAGAGTTTCTAATTGGCTTCTATGAGTTAGTGAAATACATATTATTTTTCAAAACATATTTTTTTAAGAGATTTTAAAATCTTTTAAAGAGTTTCTTAAAGCCAAAAATGTATAATGTAACCAATGATCTTTCAAAGAGTTTCTAAGAGGTTTCTATGAGTTAGTGAAATATATATTATTTTCTAAAACATATTCTTTTAAGACTTTTTAAAGATTTTTAAGAGTTTCTTAAAGCCAAAAATTTATAATGTAACCAATGATCTTTCAAAGAGTTTCTAAGAGGTTTTTATGAGCTAATAAAATAAATATTATTTTCTAAAACATATTTTTTTAAGAGTTTTTAAAAGCTTTTAAAGAGTTTCTTTAAGCCAAAAATTTATAAAGTAACCATGATCTTTCAAAGAGTTTCTAAGAGATTTCTATGAGTTAGTGAAATATATATTATTTTCTAAAACATATTCTTTAAAGACTTTTTAAAGATTTTTAAAGAGTTTCAAGAAAGCCAAAAATTTATAATGTAACCAATGATCTTTCAAAGAGTTTCAAAGAGGTTTCGATTAGTTAGTAAAATACATATATTATTTTCTAAAACATATTCTTTTAAGACTTTTAAAAGATTTTTAAGAGTTTCTTAAAGCCAAAAATTTATAATGTAACCAATGATCTTTCAAAGAGTTTCTAAGAGGTTTTTATGAGTTAGTGAAATACATATTATTTTCCAAAACATACTTTTTTAAGAGTTTTTAAAAGCTTTTAAAGAGTTTCTTAAAGCCAAAAATTTATAATGTAACCAATGATCTTTCAAAGAGTTTCTAAGAGGTTTCTATGAGTTAGTGAAATATATATTATTTTCTAGAACATATTCTTTTAAGACTTTTAAAAGATTTTTAAGAGTTTCTTAAAGCCAAAAATTTATAATGTAACCAATAATCTTTCAAAGAGTTACAAAGAGGTTTCTATTAGTTAGTAAAATACATATTATTTTCTAAAACATATTTTTTTAAGAGTTTTTAAAAGCTTTTAAAGAGTTTCAAGAAAGCCAAAAATTTATAAAGTAACCAATGATCTTTCAAAGAGTTTCTAAGAGGTTTCTATGAGCTAATGAAATAAATATTATTTTCTAAAACAGATTTGGTTAAAAGTTTTTTAAAGATTTTAAAGAGTTTCAAGAAAGCCAAAAATTTATAAAGTAACTAATGATCTTTCAAAGAGATTCTAAGAGGTTTCTATGAGCTATTGAAATGCATATTATTTTCTAAAACATATTCTTTTAAGACTTTTAAAAGATTTTTAAGAGTTTCTTAAAGCCAAAAATTTATAATGTAACCAATAATCTTTCAAAGAGTTACAAAGAGGTTTCTATTAGTTAGTAAAATACATATTATTTTCTAAAACATATTTTTTTAAGAGTTTTTAAAAGCTTTTAAAGAGTTTCAAGAAAGCCAAAAATTTATAAAGTAACCAATGATCTTTCAAAGAGTTTCTAAGAGGTTTCTATGAGCTAATGAAATAAATATTATTTTCTAAAACAGATTTGGTTAAAAGTTTTTAAAAGATTTTAAAGAGTTTCAAGAAAGCCAAAAATTTATAAAGTAACTAATGATCTTTCAAAGAGATTCTAAGAGGTTTCTATGAGCTATTGAAATGCATATTATTTTCTAAAACATATTCTATTAAGACTTTTAAAAGATTTTTAAGAGTTTCTTAAAGCCAAAAATTTATAATGTAACCAATGATCTTTCAAAGAGTTTCAAACAGGTTTCTATTAGTTAGTAAAATACATATTATTTTGCAAAACAAATTTTTTATGAGTTTTTAAAAGCTTTTAAAGAGTTTCTTCAAGCCAAAAATTTATAAAGTAACCAATGATCTTTCAAAGAGTTTCTAAGAGGTTTCTATGAGTTAGTGAAATATATATTATTTTCTAAAACATATTCTTTAAAGACTTTTTAAAGATTTTTAAAGAGTTTCAAGAAAGCCAAAAATTTATAATGTAACCAATGATCTTTCAAAGAGTTTCAAAGAGGTTTCTATTAGTTAGTAAAATACATATTATTTTGCAAAACAAATTTTTTATGAGTTTTTAAAAGCTTTTAAAGAGTTTCTTTAAGCCAAAAATTTATAAAGTAACCAATGATCTTTCAAAGAGTTTCTAAGAGGTTTCTATGAGCTAATAAAATAAATATTATTTTCTAAAACATATTTTTTTAAGAGTTTTTAAAAGCTTTTAAAGAGTTTCAAGAAAGCCAAAAATGTATAAAGTAACCAATGATCTTTCAAAGAGTTTCTAATCGGCTTCTATGAGTTAGTGAAATACATATTATTTTCCAAAACATATTTTATTAAGAGATTTTAAAATTTTTTAAAGAGTTTCTTCAAGCCAAAAATGTATAATGTAACCAATGATCTTTCAAAGAGTTTCTAAGAGGTTTCTATGAGTTAGTGAAATATATATTATTTTCTAAAACATATTCTTTTAAGACTTTTAAAAGATTTTTAAGAGTTTCTTAAAGCCAAAAATTTATAATGTAACCAATGATCTTTCAAAGAGTTTCAAAGAGGTTTCTATTAGTTAGTAAAATACATATTATTTTGCAAAACAAATTTTTTATGAGTTTTTAAAAGCTTTTAAAGAGTTTCTTTAAGCCAAAAATTTATAAAGTAACCAATGATCTTTCAAAGAGTTTCTTAGAGGTTTCTATGAGCTAATAAAATAAATAATATTTTCTAAAACATATTTTTTTAAGAGTTTTTAAAAGCTTTTAAAGAGTTTCAAGAAAGCTAAAAATGTATAAAGTAACCAATGATCTTTCAAAGAGTTTCTAAGAGGCTTCTATGAGCTATTGAAATACATATTATTTTTTAAAACGTATTCTTTTAAGAGTTTTTAAAAGCTTTTAAAGAGTTTCTTTAAGCCAAAAATTTATAAAGTAACCAATGATCTTTCAAAGAGTTTCGAAGAGGTTTCTATGAGCTTATAAAATAAATATTATTTTCTAAAACATATTTTTTTAAGAGTTTTTAAAAGCTTTTAAAGAGTTTCAAGAAAGCCAAAAATTTATAAAGTAACCAATGATCTTTTAAAGAGTTTCTAAGAGGCTTCTATGAATTAGTGAAATACATATTATTTTCCAAAACATATTTTTTTAAGAGATTTTAAAATCTTTTAAAGAGTTTCAAGAAAGCCAAAAATTTATAAAGTAACTAATGATCTTTCAATGAGTTTCTAAGAGGTTTTTATGAGTTAGTGAAATATATATTATTTTCTAAAACATATTCTTTTAAGACTTTTAAAAGATTTTTAAGAGTTTCTTAAAGCCAAAAATTTATAATGTAACCAATGATCTTTCAAAGAGTTTCTAAAAGGTTTTTATGAGTTAGTGGAATACATATTATTTTCCAAAACATACTTTTTAAGAGTTTTTAAAAGCTTTTAAAGAGTTTCTTAAAGCCAAAAATTTATAATTTAACCAATGATCTTTCAAAGAGTTTCTAAGAGGTTTCTATGAGTTAGTGAAATATATATTATTTTCTAAAACATATTCTTTTAAGACTTTTAAAAGATTTTTAAGAGATTCTTAAAGCCAAAAATTTATAATGTTACCAATGATCTTTCAAAGAGTTTCAAAGAGGTTTCTATTAGTTAGTGAAATACATATTATTTTTTAAAACGTATTCTTTTAAGAGTTTTTAAAAGCTTTTTAAGAGTTTCAAGAAAGCCAAAAATTTATAAAGTAACCAATGATCTTTCAAAGAGTTTCTAAGAGGTTTCTATGAGTTAGTGAAATATATATTATTTTCTAAAACATATTCTTTTAAGACTTTTAAAAGATTTTTAAGAGATTCTTAAAGCCAAAAATGTATAATGTAACCAATGATCTTTCAAAGAGTTACAAAGAGGTTTCTATTAGTTAGTAAAATACATATTATTTTCTAAAACATATTTTTTTAAGAGTTTTTAAAAGCTTTTAAAGAGTTTTAAGAAAGCCAAAATTTATAAAGTAACCAATGATCTTTCAAAGAGTTTCTAAGAGGTTTCTATGAGTTAGTGAAATACATATTATTTTCCAAAACATACTTTTTAAGAGTTTTTAAAAGCTTTTAAAGAGTTTCTTAAAGCCAAAAATTTATAATTTAACCAACGATCTTTCAAAGAGTTTCTAAGAGGTTTCTATGAGTTAGTGAAATATATATTATTTTCTAAAACATATTCATTTAAGACTTTTAAAAGATTTTTAAGAGTTTCTTAAAGCCAAAAATTTATAATGTAACCAATGATCTTTCAAAGAGTTTCAAAGAGGTTTCTATTAGTTAGTGAAATACATATTATTTTTTAAAACGTATTCTTTTAAGAGTTTTTAAAAGCTTTTTAAGAGTTTCAAGAAAGCCAAAAATTTATAAAGTAACCAATAATCTTTCAAAGAGTTTCTAAGAGGTTTCTATGAGCTAATGAAATAAATATTATTTTCTAAAACAGATTTGGTTAAAAGTTATTAAAAGCTTTTAAAGAGTTTCAAGAAAGCCAAAAATTTATAAAGTAACTAATGATCTTTCAAAGAGTTTCTAAGAGGTTTCTATGAGTTAGTGAAATATATATTATTTTCTAAAACATATTCTTTTAGGACTTTTAAAAGATTTTTAAGAGTTTCTTAAAGCCAAAAATTTATAATGTAACCAACGATCTTTCAAAGAGTTTCTAAGAGGTTTCTATGAGTTAGTGAAATATATATTATTTTCTAAAACATATTCTTTTAAGACTTTTAAAAGATTTTTAAGAGTTTCTTAAAGCCAAAAATTTATAATGTAACCAATGATCTTTCAAAAAGTTTCAAAGAGGTTTCTATTAGTTAGTGAAATACATATTATTTTTTAAAACGTATTCTTTTAAGAGTTTTTAAAAGCTTTTTAAGAGTTTCAAGAAAGCCAAAAATTTATAAAGTAACCAATAATCTTTCAAAGAGTTTCTAAGAGGTTTCTATGAGCTAATGAAATAAATATTATTTTCTAAAACAGATTTGGTTAAAAGTTATTAAAAGCTTTTAAAGAGTTTCAAGAAAGCCAAAAATTTATAAAGTAACTAATGATCTTTCAAAGAGTTTCTAAGAGGTTTCTATGAGTTAGTGAAATATATATTATTTTCTAAAACATATTCTTTTAAGACTTTTAAAAGATTTTTAAGAGTTTCTTAAAGCCAAAAATTTATAATGTAACCAACGATCTTTCAAAGAGTTTCTAAGAGGTTTCTATGAGTAAGTGAAATATATATTATTTTCTAAAACATATTCTTTTAAGACTTTTAAAAGATTTTTAAGAGTTTCTTAAAGCCAAAAATTTATAATGTAACCAATGATCTTTCAAAGAGTTTCTAAGAGGTTTCTATGAGTTAGTGAAATATAAATTATTTTCTAAAACATATTCTTTTAAGACTTTTAAAAGATTTTTAAGAGTTTCAAGAAAGCCAAAAATTTATAAAGTAACTAATGATCTTTCAAAGAGTTTCTAAGAGGTTTCTATGAGTTAGTGAAATATATATTATTTTCTAAAACATATTCTTTTAAGACTTTTAAAAGATTTTTAAGAGTTTCTTAAAGCCAAAAATTTATAATGTAACCAATGATCTTTCAAAGAGTTTCAAAGGGGTTTCTATTAGTTAGTAAAATACATATTATTTTTTAAAACCTATTCTTTTAAGAGTTTTTAAAAGCTTTTTAATAGTTTCAAGAAAGCCAAAAATTTATAAAGTAACCAATAATCTTTCAAAGAGTTTCTAAGAGGTTTCTATGAGCTAATGAAATAAATATTATTTTCTAAAACAGATTTGGTTAAAAGTTATTAAAAGCTTTTAAAGAGTTTCAAGAAAGCCAAAAATTTATAAAGTAACTAATGATCTTTCAAAGAGTTTCTAAGAGGTTTTTATGAGTTAGTGAAATACATATTATTTTCCAAAACATACTTTTTAAGAGTTTTTAAAAGCTTTTAAAGAGTTTCTTAAAGCCAAAAATTTATAATTTAACCAATG
Organism: Ganaspis brasiliensis; assembly: GCA_037103525.1. NCBI lineage: Eukaryota > Metazoa > Arthropoda > Insecta > Hymenoptera > Figitidae > Ganaspis > Ganaspis brasiliensis. The sequence goes on along the minus strand of JAZKLR010000806.1, from coordinate 44,098 downwards.
ATCTTTCAAAGAGTTTCTAAGAGGTTTCTATGAGTTAGTGAAATATATATTATTTTCTAAAACATATTCTTTTAAGACTTTTAAAAGATTTTTAAGAGATTCTTAAAGCCAAAAATGTATAATGTAACCAATGATCTTTCAAACCCACACAGCACCGGAAATTCACTGAATTTTCCCTGAATATTCGTCTACATTTCTCGAATATTCGAACTAAATATTCAGGGAAGTTTCGTGGAAACAGTCAAATGTCCACCTAGAATAATATTGGGCGCGAAATTTCCCTGAAAATGTATTTCTAATTTTCAGGGAATTTCCGCAACTAAAATTCCTCCAATATTCATAGTATTCGTATATTCACTTAACTTGATGCGTACTGGTCGAACTTGGATTCTATGACACTTACGGCTGCGCAGTAGTTTTTAATTATATAGAATCCCACGGATGTCGAATATAACATATTTTTTTGATCAATTACCAGATTAAAAAAAATTTTGGAAATTTTTTTTAACTTTCCCTGAATTTTCAAGGAATATTAGAGGCAGAAATTCCCTGAAAATTGGAAATACATTTTCAGGGAAATTTTGCGCCCAATATTATTCTAGGCGGACATTTTACTGCTTCCACGAAACTTCCCTGAATATTAAGTTCGAATATTCGAGAAATGTTGACGAATATTCAGGGAAAATTCAGGGAATTTTCGGTGCTGTGTGGGAAGAGTTACAAAGAGGTTTCTATTAGTTAGTAAAATACATATTATTTTCTAAAACATATTTTTTTAAGAGTTTTTAAAAGCTTTTAAAGAGTTTCAAGAAAGCCAAAAATTTATAAAGTAACCAATGATCTTTCAAAGAGTTTCTAAGAGGTTTCTATGAGTTAGTGAAATATATATTATTTTCTAAAACATATTCTTTTAAGACTTTTTAAAGATTTTTAAGAGTTTCTTAAAGCCAAAAATTTATAATGTAACCAATGATCTTTCAAAGAGTTTCTAAGAGGTTTTTATGAGCTAATAAAATAAATATTATTTTCTAAAACATATTTTTTTAAGAGTTTTTAAAAGCTTTTAAAAAGTTTCAAGAAAGCCGCAAATTTATAAAGTAACCAATGATCTTTCAAAGAGTTTCTAAGAGGTTTCTATGAGCTAATGAAATAAATATTATTTGCTAAAACAGATTTGGTTAAAAGTTTTTAAAAGCTTTTAAAGAGTTTCAAGAAAGCCAAAAATTTATAAAGTAACTAATGATCTTTCAATGAGTTTCTAAGAGGTTTTTATGAGTTAGTGAAATATATATTATTTTCTAAAACATATTCTTTTAAGACTTTTAAAAGATTTTTAAGAGTTTCTTAAAGCCAAAAATTTATAATGTAACCAATGATCTTTCAAAGAGTTTCTAAGAGGTTTTTATGAGTTAGTGAAATACATATTATTTTCCAAAACATACTTTTTTAAGAGTTTTTAAAAGCTTTTAAAGAGTTTCTTAAAGCCAAAAATTTATAATGTAACCAATGATCTTTCAAAGAGTTTCTAAGAGGTTTCTATGAGTTAGTGAAATATATATTATTTTCTAGAACATATTCTTTTAAGACTTTTAAAAGATTTTTAAGAGTTTCTTAAAGCCAAAAATTTATAATGTAACCAATAATCTTTCAAAGAGTTACAAAGAGGTTTCTATTAGTTAGTAAAATACATATTATTTTCTAAAACATATTTTTTTAAGAGTTTTTAAAAGCTTTTAAAGAGTTTCAAGAAAGCCAAAAATTTATAAAGTAACCAATGATCTTTCAAAGAGTTTCTAAGAGGTTTCTATGAGCTAATGAAATAAATATTATTTTCTAAAACAGATTTGGTTAAAAGTTTTTAAAAGATTTTAAAGAGTTTCAAGAAAGCCAAAAATTTATAAAGTAACTAATGATCTTTCAAAGAGATTCTAAGAGGTTTCTATGAGCTATTGAAATGCATATTATTTTCTAAAACATATTCTTTTAAGACTTTTAAAAGATTTTTAAGAGTTTCTTAAAGCCAAAAATTTATAATGTAACCAATGATCTTTCAAAGAGTTTCAAAGAGGTTTCTATAAGTTAGTAAAATACATATTATTTTTTAAAACGTATACTTTCAAGAGTTTTTAAAAGCTTTTTAAGAGTTTCAAGAAAGCCAAAAATTTATAAAGTAACTAATGATCTTTCAAAGAGTTTCTAAGAGGTTTCTATGAGCTATTGAAATGCATATTATTTTCTAAAACATATTCTTTTAAGACTTTTAAAAGATTTTTAAGAGTTTCTTAAAGCCAAAAATTTATAATGTAACCAATAATCTTTCAAAGAGTTACAAAGAGGTTTCTATTAGTTAGTAAAATACATATTATTTTCTAAAACATATTTTTTTAAGAGTTTTTAAAAGCTTTTAAAGAGTTTCAAGAAAGCCAAAAATTTATAAAGTAACCAATGATCTTTCAAAGAGTTTCTAAGAGGTTTCTATGAGCTAATGAAATAAATATTATTTTCTATAACAGATTTGGTTAAAAGTTTTTAAAAGATTTTAAAGAGTTTCAAGAAAGCCAAAAATTTATAAAGTAACTAATGATCTTTCAAAGAGATTCTAAGAGGTTTCTATGAGCTATTGAAATGCATATTATTTTCTAAAACATATTCTATTAAGACTTTTAAAAGATTTTTAAGAGTTTCTTAAAGCCAAAAATTTATAATGTAACCAATGATCTTTCAAAGAGTTTCAAACAAGTTTCTATTAGTTAGTAAAATACATATTATTTTGCAAAACAAATTTTTTATGAGTTTTTAAAAGCTTTTAAAGAGTTTCTTCAAGCCAAAAATTTATAAAGTAACCAATGATCTTTCAAAGAGTTTCTAAGAGGTTTCTATGAGTTAGTGAAATATATATTATTTTCTAAAACATATTCTTTAAAGACTTTTTAAAGATTTTTAAAGAGTTTCAAGAAAGCCAAAAATTTATAATGTAACCAATGATCTTTCAAAGAGTTTCAAAGAGGTTTCTATTAGTTAGTAAAATACATATTATTTTGCAAAACAAATTTTTTATGAGTTTTTAAAAGCTTTTAAAGAGTTTCTTTAAGCCAAAAATTTATAAAGTAACCAATGATCTTTCAAAGAGTTTCTAAGAGGTTTCTATGAGCTAATAAAATAAATATTATTTTCTAAAACATATTTTTTTAAGAGTTTTTAAAAGCTTTTAAAGAGTTTCAAGAAAGCCAAAAATGTATAAAGTAACCAATGATCTTTCAAAGAGTTTCTAATCGGCTTCTATGAGTTAGTGAAATACATATTATTTTCCAAAACATATTTTATTAAGAGATTTTAAAATTTTTTAAAGAGTTTCTTCAAGCCAAAAATGTATAATGTAACCAATGATCTTTCAAAGAGTTTCTAAGAGGTTTCTATGAGTTAGTGAAATATATATTATTTTCTAAAACATATTCTTTTAAGACTTTTAAAAGATTTTTAAGAGTTTCTTAAAGCCAAAAATTTATAATGTAACCAATGATCTTTCAAAGAGTTTCAAAGAGGTTTCTATTAGTTAGTAAAATACATATTATTTTGCAAAACAAATTTTTTATGAGTTTTTAAAAGCTTTTAAAGAGTTTCTTTAAGCCAAAAATTTATAAAGTAACCAATGATCTTTCAAAGAGTTTCTTAGAGGTTTCTATGAGCTAATAAAATAAATAATATTTTCTAAAACATATTTTTTTAAGAGTTTTTAAAAGCTTTTAAAGAGTTTCAAGAAAGCCAAAAATGTATAAAGTAACCAATGATCTTTCAAAGAGTTTCTAAGAGGCTTCTATGAGCTATTGAAATACATATTATTTTTTAAAACGTATTCTTTTAAGAGTTTTTAAAAGCTTTTAAAGAGTTTCTTTAAGCCAAAAATTTATAAAGTAACCAATGATCTTTCAAAGAGTTTCGAAGAGGTTTCTATGAGCTTATAAAATAAATATTATTTTCTAAAACATATTTTTTTAAGAGTTTTTAAAAGCTTTTAAAGAGTTTCAAGAAAGCCAAAAATTTATAAAGTAACCAATGATCTTTTAAAGAGTTTCTAAGAGGCTTCTATGAATTAGTGAAATACATATTATTTTCCAAAACATATTTTTTTAAGAGATTTTAAAATCTTTTAAAGAGTTTCAAGAAAGCCAAAAATTTATAAAGTAACTAATGATCTTTCAATGAGTTTCTAAGAGGTTTTTATGAGTTAGTGAAATATATATTATTTTCTAAAACATATTCTTTTAAGACTTTTAAAAGATTTTTAAGAGTTTCTTAAAGCCAAAAATTTATAATGTAACCAATGATCTTTCAAAGAGTTTCTAAAAGGTTTTTATGAGTTAGTGAAATACATATTATTTTCCAAAACATACTTTTTAAGAGTTTTTAAAAGCTTTTAAAGAGTTTCTTAAAGCCAAAAATTTATAATTTAACCAATGATCTTTCAAAGAGTTTCTAAGAGGTTTCTATGAGTTAGTGAAATATATATTATTTTCTAAAACATATTCTTTTAAGACTTTTAAAAGATTTTTAAGAGATTCTTAAAGCCAAAAATTTATAATGTAACCAATGATCTTTCAAAGAGTTTCAAAGAGGTTTCTATTAGTTAGTGAAATACATATTATTTTTTAAAACGTATTCTTTTAAGAGTTTTTAAAAGCTTTTTAAGAGTTTCAAGAAAGCCAAAAATTTATAAAGTAACCAATGATCTTTCAAAGAGTTTCTAAGAGGTTTCTATGAGTTAGTGAAATATATATTATTTTCTAAAACATATTCTTTTAAGACTTTTAAAAGATTTTTAAGAGATTCTTAAAGCCAAAAATGTATAATGTAACCAATGATCTTTCAAAGAGTTACAAAGAGGTTTCTATTAGTTAGTAAAATACATATTATTTTCTAAAACATATTTTTTTAAGAGTTTTTAAAAGCTTTTAAAGAGTTTTAAGAAAGCCAAAATTTATAAAGTAACCAATGATCTTTCAAAGAGTTTCTAAGAGGTTTCTATGAGTTAGTGAAATACATATTATTTTCCAAAACATACTTTTTAAGAGTTTTTAAAAGCTTTTAAAGAGTTTCTTAAAGCCAAAAATTTATAATTTAACCAACGATCTTTCAAAGAGTTTCTAAGAGGTTTCTATGAGTTAGTGAAATATATATTATTTTCTAAAACATATTCATTTAAGACTTTTAAAAGATTTTTAAGAGTTTCTTAAAGCCAAAAATTTATAATGTAACCAATGATCTTTCAAAGAGTTTCAAAGAGGTTTCTATTAGTTAGTGAAATACATATTATTTTTTAAAACGTATTCTTTTAAGAGTTTTTAAAAGCTTTTTAAGAGTTTCAAGAAAGCCAAAAATTTATAAAGTAACCAATAATCTTTCAAAGAGTTTCTAAGAGGTTTCTATGAGCTAATGAAATAAATATTATTTTCTAAAACAGATTTGGTTAAAAGTTATTAAAAGCTTTTAAAGAGTTTCAAGAAAGCCAAAAATTTATAAAGTAACTAATGATCTTTCAAAGAGTTTCTAAGAGGTTTCTATGAGTTAGTGAAATATATATTATTTTCTAAAACATATTCTTTTAAGACTTTTAAAAGATTTTTAAGAGTTTCTTAAAGCCAAAAATTTATAATGTAACCAACGATCTTTCAAAGAGTTTCTAAGAGGTTTCTATGAGTTAGTGAAATATATATTATTTTCTAAAACATATTCTTTTAAGACTTTTAAAAGATTTTTAAGAGTTTCTTAAAGCCAAAAATTTATAATGTAACCAATGATCTTTCAAAAAGTTTCAAAGAGGTTTCTATTAGTTAGTGAAATACATATTATTTTTTAAAACGTATTCTTTTAAGAGTTTTTAAAAGCTTTTTAAGAGTTTCAAGAAAGCCAAAAATTTATAAAGTAACCAATAATCTTTCAAAGAGTTTCTAAGAGGTTTCTATGAGCTAATGAAATAAATATTATTTTCTAAAACAGATTTGGTTAAAAGTTATTAAAAGCTTTTAAAGAGTTTCAAGAAAGCCAAAAATTTATAAAGTAACTAATGATCTTTCAAAGAGTTTCTAAGAGGTTTCTATGAGTTAGTGAAATATATATTATTTTCTAAAACATATTCTTTTAAGACTTTTAAAAGATTTTTAAGAGTTTCTTAAAGCCAAAAATTTATAATGTAACCAACGATCTTTCAAAGAGTTTCTAAGAGGTTTCTATGAGTAAGTGAAATATATATTATTTTCTAAAACATATTCTTTTAAGACTTTTAAAAGATTTTTAAGAGTTTCTTAAAGCCAAAAATTTATAATGTAACCAATGATCTTTCAAAGAGTTTCTAAGAGGTTTCTATGAGTTAGTGAAATATAAATTATTTTCTAAAACATATTCTTTTAAGACTTTTAAAAGATTTTTAAGAGTTTCAAGAAAGCCAAAAATTTATAAAGTAACTAATGATCTTTCAAAGAGTTTCTAAGAGGTTTCTATGAGTTAGTGAAATATATATTATTTTCTAAAACATATTCTTTTAAGACTTTTAAAAGATTTTTAAGAGTTTCTTAAAGCCAAAAATTTATAATGTAACCAATGATCTTTCAAAGAGTTTCAAAGGGGTTTCTATTAGTTAGTAAAATACATATTATTTTTTAAAACCTATTCTTTTAAGAGTTTTTAAAAGCTTTTTAATAGTTTCAAGAAAGCCAAAAATTTATAAAGTAACCAATAATCTTTCAAAGAGTTTCTAAGAGGTTTCTATGAGCTAATGAAATAAATATTATTTTCTAAAACAGATTTGGTTAAAAGTTTTTAAAAGCTTTTAAAGAGTTTCTTAAAGCCAAAAATTTATAATTTAACCAATGATCTTTCAAAGAGTTTCTAAGAGGTTTCTATGAGTTAGTGAAATATATATTATTTTCTAAAACATATTCTTTTAAGACTTTTAAAAGATTTTTAAGAGATTCTTAAAGCCAAAAATGTATAATGTAACCAATGATCTTTCAAACCCACACAGCACCGGAAATTCACTGAATTTTCCCTGAATATTCGTCTACATTTCTCGAATATTCGAACTAAATATTCAGGGAAGTTTCGTGGAAACAGTCAAATGTCCGCCTAGAATAATATTGGGCGCGAAATTTCCCTGAAAATGTATTTCTAATTTTCAGGGAATTTCCGCAACTAAATTTCCTCCAATATTCATAGTATTCGTATATTCACTTAACTTGATGCGTACTGGTCGAACTTGGATTCTATGACACTTACGGCTGCGCAGTAGTTTTTAATTATATAGAATCCCACGGATGTCGAATATAACATATTTTTTTGATCAATTACCAGATTAAAAAAAATTTTGGAAATTTTTTTTAACTTTCCCTGAATTTTCAAGGAATATTAGAGGCAGAAATTCCCTGAAAATTGGAAATACATTTTCAGGGAAATTTTGCGCCCAATATTATTCTAGGCGGACATTTTACTGCTTCCACGAAACTTCCCTGAATATTAAGTTCGAATATTCGAGAAATGTTGACGAATATTCAGGGAAAATTCAGGAATTTTCGGTGCTGTGTGGGAAGAGTTACAAAGAGGTTTCTATTAGTTAGTAAAATACATATTATTTTCTAAAACATATTTTTTTAAGAGTTTTTAAAAGCTTTTAAAGAGTTTCAAGAAAGCCAAAAATTTATAAAGTAACCAATGATCTTTCAAAGAGTTTCTAAGAGGTTTCTATGAGCTAATGAAATAAATATTATTTTCTAAAACAGATTTGGTTAAAAGTTTTTAAAAGATTTTAAAGAGTTTCAAGAAAGCGAAAAATTTATAAAGTAACTAATGATCTTTCAAAGAGTTTCTAAGAGGTTTCTATGAGCTATTGAAATGCATATTATTTTCTAAAACATATTCTTTTAAGACTTTTAAAAGATTTTTAAGAGTTTCTTAAAGCCAAAAATTTATAATGTAACCAATGATCTTTCAAAGAGTTTTAAAGAGGTTTCTATTAGTTAGTGAAATACATATTATTTTTTAAAACGTATTCTTTTAAGAGTTTTTAAAAGCTTTTTAAGAGTTTCAAGAAAGCCAAAAATTTATAAAGTAACCAATAATCTTTCAAAGAGTTTCTAAGAGGTTTCTATGAGCTAATGAAATAAATATTATTTTCTAAAACAGATTTGGTTAAAAGTTATTAAAAGCTTTTAAAGAGTTTCAAGAAAGCCAAAAATTTATAAAGTAACTAATGATCTTTCAAAGAGTTTGTAAGAGGTTTCTATGAGTTAGTGAAATATATATTATTTTCTAAAACATATTCTTTTAAGACTTTTAAAAGATTTTTAAGAGTTTCTTAAAGCCAAAAAATTATAATGTAACCAACGATCTTTCAAAGAGTTTCTAAGAGGTTTCTATGAGTTAGTGAAATATATATTATTTTCTAAAACATATTCTTTTAAGACTTTTAAAAGATTTTTAAGAGTTTCTTAAAGCCAAAAATTTATAATGTAACCAATGATCTTTCAAAGAGTTTCTAAGAGGTTTCTATGAGCTATTGAAATACATATTATTTTTCTAAACATATTTTTTAAAGAGTTTTAAAAAGCTTTTAAACAGTTTCTTAAAGCCAAAAATTGATAAAGTAACCAATGATCTTTTAAAGAGTTTTAAAGAGGTTTCTATGAACAAATGAAATAAATAAAATTATCCAAAACATATTTTTTTAAGAGTTTTAAAAAGCTTTTTAAGAGTTTCTTAAAGCCAAAATTTTTTAAAGTAACCAATGATCTTTCAAAGAAATTCTAAGAGGTTTCTATGAGTTAGTGAAATAAATATAATTATCCAAAACATATTTTTTTAAGAGTTTTTAAAAGCTTTTTAAGAGTTTCTTAAAGCCAAAAATTTATAAAGTAACCAATGATCTTTCAAAGAGTTTCTAAGAGATTTCTATGAGCTATTGAAATATATATTATTTTTCAAAACATATTTTTTTAAGAGTTTTAAAAAGCTTTTAAACAGTTTTTTAAAGCCAAAAATTGACAAAGGAACCAATGATCTTTTAAAGAGTTTTAAAGAGGTTTCTATGAGCTAATGCAATAAATAAAATTATCCAAAACATATTTTTTTAAGAGTTTTTAAAAGCTTTTTAAGAGTTTCTTAAAGTCAAAAATTTAGAAAGTAACCAATGATCTTTCAAAGAGTTTCTAAAAGGTTTCTATGAGTTAGTGAAATATATATTATTTTCTAAAACATATTCTTTTAAGACTTTTAAAAGATTTTTAAGAGATTCTTAAAGCCAAAAATTTATAAAGTAACTAATGATCTTTCAAAGAGTTTCTAAGAGGTTTTTATGAGTTAGTGAAATACATATTATTTTCCAAAACATACTTTTTAAGAGTTTTTAAAAGCTTTTAAAGAGTTTCTTAAAGCCAAAAATTTATAATTTAACCAATGATCTTTCAAAGAGTTTCTAAGAGGTTTCTATGAGTTAGTGAAATATATATTATTTTCTAAAACATATTCTTTTAAGACTTTTAAAAGATTTTTAAGAGATTCTTAAAGCCAAAAATGTATAATGTAACCAATGATCTTTCAAACCCACACAGCACCGGAAATTCACTGAATTTTCCCTGAATATTCGTCTACATTTCTCGAATATTCGAACTAAATATTCAGGGAAGTTTCGTGGAAACAGTCAAATGTCCGCCTAGAATAATATTGGGCGCGAAATTTCCCTGAAAATGTATTTCTAATTTTCAGGGAATTTCCGCAACTAAATTTCCTCCAATATTCATAGTATTCGTATATTCACTTAACTTGATGCGTACTGGTCGAACTTGGATTCTATGACACTTACGGCTGCGCAGTAGTTTTTAATTATATAGAATCCCACGGATGTCGAATATAACATATTTTTTTGATCAATTACCAGATTAAAAAAAATTTTGGAAATTTTTTTTAACTTTCCCTGAATTTTCAAGGAATATTAGAGGCAGAAATTCCCTGAAAATTGGAAATACATTTTCAGGGAAATTTTGCGCCCAATATTATTCTAGGCGGACATTTTACTGCTTCCACGAAACTTCCCTGAATATTAAGTTCGAATATTCGAGAAATGTTGACGAATATTCAGGGAAAATTCAGGGAATTTTCGGTGCTGTGTGGGAAGAGTTACAAAGAGGTTTCTATTAGTTAGTAAAATACATATTATTTTCTAAAACATATTTTTTTAAGAGTTTTTAAAAGCTTTTAAAGAGTTTCAAGAAAGCCAAAAATTTATAAAGTAACCAATGATCTTTCAAAGAGTTTCTAAGAGGTTTCTATGAGCTAATGAAATAAATATTATTTTCTAAAACAGATTTGGTTAAAAGTTTTTAAAAGATTTTAAAGAGTTTCAAGAAAGCGAAAAATTTATAAAGTAACTAATGATCTTTCAAAGAGTTTCTAAGAGGTTTCTATGAGCTATTGAAATGCATATTATTTTCTAAAACATATTCTTTTAAGACTTTTAAAAGATTTTTAAGAGTTTCTTAAAGCCAAAAATTTATAATGTAACCAATGATCTTTCAAAGAGTTTTAAAGAGGTTTCTATTAGTTAGTGAAATACATATTATTTTTTAAAACGTATTCTTTTAAGAGTTTTTAAAAGCTTTTTAAGAGTTTCAAGAAAGCCAAAAATTTATAAAGTAACCAATAATCTTTCAAAGAGTTTCTAAGAGGTTTCTATGAGCTAATGAAATAAATATTATTTTCTAAAACAGATTTGGTTAAAAGTTATTAAAAGCTTTTAAAGAGTTTCAAGAAAGCCAAAAATTTATAAAGTAACTAATGATCTTTCAAAGAGTTTGTAAGAGGTTTCTATGAGTTAGTGAAATATATATTATTTTCTAAAACATATTCTTTTAAGACTTTTAAAAGATTTTTAAGAGTTTCTTAAAGCCAAAAAATTATAATGTAACCAACGATCTTTCAAAGAGTTTCTAAGAGGTTTCTATGAGTTAGTGAAATATATATTATTTTCTAAAACATATTCTTTTAAGACTTTTAAAAGATTTTTAAGAGTTTCTTAAAGCCAAAAATTTATAATGTAACCAATGATCTTTCAAAGAGTTTCTAAGAGGTTTCTATGAGCTATTGAAATACATATTATTTTTCTAAACATATTTTTTAAAGAGTTTTAAAAAGCTTTTAAACAGTTTCTTAAAGCCAAAAATTGATAAAGTAACCAATGATCTTTTAAAGAGTTTTAAAGAGGTTTCTATGAACAAATGAAATAAATAAAATTATCCAAAACATATTTTTTTAAGAGTTTTAAAAAGCTTTTTAAGAGTTTCTTAAAGCCAAAATTTTTTAAAGTAACCAATGATCTTTCAAAGAAATTCTAAGAGGTTTCTATGAGTTAGTGAAATAAATATAATTATCCAAAACATATTTTTTTAAGAGTTTTTAAAAGCTTTTTAAGAGTTTCTTAAAGCCAAAAATTTATAAAGTAACCAATGATCTTTCAAAGAGTTTCTAAGAGATTTCTATGAGCTATTGAAATATATATTATTTTTCAAAACATATTTTTTTAAGAGTTTTAAAAAGCTTTTAAACAGTTTTTTAAAGCCAAAAATTGACAAAGGAACCAATGATCTTTTAAAGAGTTTTAAAGAGGTTTCTATGAGCTAATGCAATAAATAAAATTATCCAAAACATATTTTTTTAAGAGTTTTTAAAAGCTTTTTAAGAGTTTCTTAAAGTCAAAAATTTAGAAAGTAACCAATGATCTTTCAAAGAGTTTCTATAAGGTTTCTATGAGTTAGTGAAATATATATTATTTTCTAAAACATATTCTTTTAAGACTTTTAAAAGATTTTTAAGAGTTTCTTAAAGCTAAAAATTTATAATGTAACTAATGATCTTTCAAAGAGTTTCAAAGAAGTTTCTATTAGTTAGTAAAATACATATTATTTTCTAAAACATATTTTTTTAAGAGTTTTTAAAAGCTTTTAAAGAGTTTAAAGAAAGCCAAAAATTTATAAAGTAACCAATGATCTTTCAAAGTGTTTCTAAGAGGTTTCTATGAGCTATTGAAATACATATTATTTTTTAAAACGTGATCTTTTAAGAGTTTTTAAAAGCTTTTAAAGAGTTTTAAGAAAGCCCAAAATTTATAAAGTAACCAATGATCTTTCAAAGAGTTTCTAAGAGGTTTCTATGAGCTAATGAAATAAATATTATTTTCTAAAACAGATTTGGTTAAAAGTTTTTAAAAGCTTTTAAAGAGTTTCAAGAAAGCCAAAAATTTTTAAAGTAACCATTGATCTTTCAAAGAGTTTCTAAGAGGTTTCTATGAGCTATTGAAATACATATTATTTTTCTAAACATATTTTTTTTAAAGTTTTTAAAAGCTTTTAAAGACTTTCTTAAAGCCAAAAATTGATAAAGTAACCAATGATCTTTTAAAGAGTTTTTAAGAGGTTTCTATGAGCTAATAAAATAAATATAATTATCCAAAACATATTTTTTTAAGAGTTTTAAAAAGCTTTTTAAGAGTTTCTTAAAGCCAAAAATTTTTAAAGTAACCAATGATCTTTCAAAAAAATTCTAAGAGGTTTCTATGAGTTAGTGAAATAAATATAATTATCCAAAACATATTTTTTTAAGAGTTTTTAAAAGCTTTTAAAGAGTTTCTTTAAGCCAAAAATTTATAAAGTAACCAATGATCTTTCAAAGAGTTTCGAAGAGGTTTCTATAAGTTAGTGAAATATATATTATTTTCTAAAACATATTCTTTTAAGACTTTTAAAAGATTTTTAAGAGTTTCTTAAAGCCAAAAATTTATAATGAAACCAATGATCTTTCAAAGAGTTTCTAAGAGGTTTCTATGAGCTATTGAAATACATATTATTTTTCTAAACATATTTTTTTTAAAGTTTTTAAAAGCTTTTAAAGACTTTCTTAAAGCCAAAAATTGATAAAGTAACCAATGATCTTTTAAAGAGTTTTTAAGAGGTTTCTATGAGCTAATAAAATAAATATAATTATCCAAAACATATTTTTTTAAGAGTTTTAAAAAGCTTTTTAAGAGTTTCTTAAAGCCAAAAATTTTTAAAGTAACCAATGATCTTTCAAAAAAATTCTAAGAGGTTTCTATGAGTTAGTGAAATAAATATAATTATCCAAAACATATTTTTTTAAGAGTTTTTAAAAGCTTTTTAAGAGTTTCTTAAAGCCAAAAATTTATAAAGTAACCAATGATCTTTCAAAGAGTTTCTAAGAGGTTTCTATGAGCTATTGAAATACATATTATTTTTCAAAACATATTTTTTTTAAAGTTTTTAAAAGCTTTTAAAGACTTTCTTAAAGCCAAAAATTGATAAAGTAACCAATGATCTTTTAAAGAGTTTTTAAGAGGTTTCTATGAGCTAATAAAATAAATATAATTATCCAAAACATATTTTTTTAAGAGTTTTAAAAAGCTTTTTAAGAGTTTCTAAAAAGCCAAAAATTTTTAAATTTACCAATGATCTTTCAAAGAGTTTCTCAGAGGTTTCTATGAGTTAGTGAAATACATATTATTTTCTAAAACATATTCTTTTAAGATTTTTAAAAGATTTTTAAGAGTTTCTTAAAGCCAAAAATTTATAAAGTAACCAATGGTCTTTCAAAGAGTTTCTAAGAGGTTTTTATAAGTTAGTGAAATATATATTATTTTTCAAAACATATTTTTTTAAGAGTTTTTAAAAGCTTTTAAAGAGTTTCTTAAAGCTCAAAATTTATAATGTAACCAATGATCTTTCAAAGAGTTTCTAAGAGGTTTCTATGAGCTATTGAAATACATATTATTTTTCAAAACATATTTTTTTAAGAGATTTTAAAATCTTTTAAAGAGTTTCTTAAAGCCAAAAATTTATAAAGTAACCAATGATCTTTCAAAGAGTTTCTAAGAGGTTTCTATGAGTTAGTGAAATACATATTATTTTCTAAAACATATTCTTTTAAGACTTTTAAAAGATTTTTAAGAGTTTCTTAAAGCCAAAAATTTATAAAGTAACCAATGTTCTTTTAAAGAGTTTCTAAGAGGTTTTTATAAGTTAGTAAAATACATATTATTTTCCAAAACATATTCTTTTAAGACTTTTAAAAGATTTTTAAGAGTTTCTTAATGCCAAAAATTTATAAAGTAACTAATGATCTTTTGAAGAGTTTTAAAAAGGTTTCTATGAGCTAATGAAATAAATATAATTATCCAAAACATATTTTTTAATGAGTTTTTAAAAGCTTTTTAAGAGTTTCTAAAAGACAAAAATTTATATAGTAACCAATGATCTTTCAAAGAGTTTTAAAGAGGTTTCTATGAGCTAATGAAATAAATATAATTATCCAAAACATATTTTTTAAAGAGTTTTTAAAATCTTTTTAAGAGTTTCTTAAAGAAAAAAATTTATATAGTAACCAATGATCTTTCAAAGAGTTTCTAAGAGGTATCTATGAGCTATTGAAATACATATTTTTCAAAAGATCTTTTTTTAAGAGTTTTTAAAAGCTTTTAAAGAGTTTCTTAAAGCCAAAAATTGATAAAGTAACCAATGATCTTTTAAAGAGTTTTAAAGAGGTTTTTATGAGGTAATGAAATAAATATAATTATCCAAAACATATTTTTTTAAGAGTTTTCAGAAGCTTTTTAAGAGTTTCTTAAAGCCAAAAATTTATAAAGTAACCAATGATCTTTCAAAGAGTTTCTAAGAGGTTTCTATGAGCTATTGAAATACATATTATTTTTCAAAACATATTTTTTTAAGAGATTTTAAAAGCTTTTAAAGAGTTTCTTAAAGCCAAAAATTGATAAAGTAACCAATGATCTTTCAAAGAGTTTCTAAGAGGTTTCTATGAGCTATTAAAATACATATTATTTTTTAAAACGTATTTTTTTAAGAGTTTTTAAAAGCTTTTAAAGAGTTTCTTAAAGCTCAAAATTTATAATGTAACCAATGATCTTTCAAAGAGTTTCTAAGAGGTTTCTATGAGCTATTGAAATACATATTATTTTTCAAAACATATTTTTTTAAGAGATTTTAAAATCTTTTAAAGAGTTTCTTAAAGCCAAAAATTTATAAAGTAACCAATGATCTTTCAAAGAGTTTCTAAGAGGTTTCTATGAGTTAGTGAAATACATATTATTTTCTAAAACATATTCTTTTAAGACTTTTAAAAGATTTTTAAGAGTTTCTTAAAGCCAAAAATTTATAAAGTAACCAATGGTCTTTCAAAGAGTTTCTAAGAGGTTTTTATAAGTTAGTGAAATACATATTATTTTCCAAAACATATTTTTTTTTGAGTTTTTAAAAGCTTTTAAAGAGTTTCTTAAAGCTCAAAATTTATAATGTAACCAATGATCTTTTAAAGAGTTTCAAAGAGGTTTCTATGAGCTAATGAAATAAATATTATTATCCAAAATATATTCTTTTAAGACTTTTAAAAGATTTTTAAGAGTTTCTTAATGCCAAAAATTTATAAAGTAACTAATGATCTTTTGAAGAGTTTTAAAGAGGTTTCTATGAGCTAATGAAATAAATATAATTATCCAAAACATATTTTTTAAAGAGTTTTAAAAAGCTTTTTAAGAGTTTCTTAAAGAAAAAAATTTATATAGTAACCAATGATCTTTCAAAGAGTTTCTAAGAGGTTTCTATGAGCTATTGAAATACATATTTTTCAAAACATCTTTTTTTAAGAGTTTTTAAAAGCTTTTAAAGAGTTTCTTAAAGCCAAAAATTTATAAAGCAACCAATGATCTTTCAAAGAGTTTCTAAGAGGTTTCTATGAGCTATTGAAATACATATTATTTTTCAAAACATATTTTTTAAAGAGTTTTTTAAAACCTTTTAAAGAGTTTCTTAAAGCCAAAAATTGATAAAGTAACCAATGATCTTTCAAAGAGTTTCTAAGAGGTTTCTATGAGCTATTAAAATACATATTATTTTTTAAAACGTATTCTTTTGAGAGTTTTTAAAAGCTTTTAAAGAGTTTTAAGAATGCCAAAAATTTATAAAGTAACCAATGATCTTTCAAAGAGTTTCTAAGAGGTTTTTATGAGTTAGTGAAATACATATTATTTTCCAAAACATACTTTTTAAGAGTTTTTAAAAGCTTTTAAAGAGTTTCTTAAAGCCAAAAATTTATAATTTAACCAATGATCTTTCAAAGAGTTTCTAAGAGGTTTCTATGAGTTAGTGAAATATATATTATTTTCTAAAACATATTCTTTTAAGACTTTTAAAAGATTTTTAAGAGATTCTTAAAGCCAAAAATTTATAATGTAACCAATAATCTTTCAAAGAGTTTCAAAGAGGTTTCTATTAGTTAGTGAAATACATATTATTTTTTAAAACGTATTCTTTTAAGAGTTTTTAAAAGCTTTTTAAGAGTTTCAAGAAAGCCAAAAATTTATAAAGTAACCAATAATCTTTCAAAGAGTTTCTAAGAGGTTTCTATGAGCTAATGAAATAAATATTATTTTCTAAAACAGATTTGGTTAAAAATTATTAAAAGCTTTTAAAGAGTTTCAAGAAAGCCAAAAATTTATAAAGTAACTAATAATCTTTCAAAGAGTTTCTAAGAGGTTTCTATGAGTTAGTGAAATATATATTATTTTCTAAAACATATTCTTTTAAGACTTTTAAAAGATTTTTAAGAGTTTCTTAAAGCCAAAAATTTATAATGTAACCAACGATCTTTCAAAGAGTTTCTAAGAGGTTTCTATGAGTTAGTGAAATATATATTATTTTCTAAAACATATTCTTTTAAGACTTTTAAAAGATTTTTAAGAGTTTCTTAAAGCCAAAAATTTATAATGTAACCAATGATCTTTCAAAAAGTTTCAAAGAGGTTTCTATAAGTTAGTGAAATACATATTATTTTTTAAAACGTATTCTTTTAAGAGTTTTTAAAAGCTTTTTAAGAGTTTCAAGAAAGCCAAAAATTTATAAAGTAACCAATAATCTTTCAAAGAGTTTCTAAGAGGTTTCTATGAGCTAATGAAATAAATATTATTTTCTAAAACAGATTTGGTTAAAAGTTATTAAAAGCTTTTAAAGAGTTTCATGAAAGCCAAAAATTTATAAAGTAACTAATGATCTTTCAAAGAGTTTCTAAGAGGTTTCTATGAGTTAGTGAAATATATATTATTTTCTAAAACATATTCTTTTAAGACTTTTAAAAGATTTTTAAGAGTTTCTTAAAGCCAAAAATTTATAATGTAACCAACGATCTTTCAAAGAGTTTCTAAGAGGTTTCTATGAGTAAGTGAAATATATATTATTTTCTAAAACATATTCTTTTAAGACTTTTAAAAGATTTTTAAGAGTTTCTTAAAGCCAAAAATTTATAAAGTAACCAATGATCTTTCAAAGAGTTTCTAAGAGGTTTCTATGAGTTAGTGAAATATAAATTATTTTCTAAAACATATTCTTTTAAGACTTTTAAAAGATTTTTAAGAGTTTCAAGAAAGCCAAAAATTTATAAAGTAACTAATGAACTTTCAAAGAGTTTCTAAGAGGTTTCTATGAGTTAGTGAAATATATATTATTTTCTAAAACATATTCTTTTAAGACTTTTAAAAGATTTTTAAGAGTTTCTTAAAGCCAAAAATTTATAATGTAACCAATGATCTTTCAAAGAGTTTCAAAGAGGTTTCTATTAGTTAGTAAAATACATATTATTTTTTAAAACCTATTCTTTTAAGAGTTTTTAAAAGCTTTTTAATAGTTTCAAGAAAGCCAAAAATTTATAAAGTAACCAATAATCTTTCAAAGAGTTTCTAAGAGGTTTCTATGAGCTAATGAAATAAATATTATTTTCTAAAACAGATTTGGTTAAAAGTTATTAAAAGCTTTTAAAGAGTTTTAAGAAAGCCAAAAATTTATAAAGTAACTAATGATCTTTCAAAGAGTTTCTAAGAGGTTTTTATGAGTTAGTGAAATACATATTATTTTCCAAAACATACTTTTTAAGAGTTTTTAAAAGCTTTTAAAGAGTTTCTTAAAGCCAAAAATTTATAATTTAACCAATGATCTTTCAAAGAGTTTCTAAGAGGTTTCTATGAGTTAGTGAAATATATATTATTTTCTAAAACATATTCTTTTAAGACTTTTAAAAGATTTTTAAGAGATTCTTAAAGCCAAAAATGTATAATGTAACCAATGATCTTTCAAAGAGTTACAAAGAGGTTTCTATTAGTTAGTAAAATACATATTATTTTCTAAAACATATTTTTTTAAGAGTTTTTAACAGCTTTTAAAGAGTTTCAAGAAAGCCAAAAATTTATAAAGTAACCAATGATCTTTCAAAGAGTTTCTAAGAGGTTTCTATGAGCTAATGAAATAAATATTATTTTCTAAAACAGATTTGGTTAAAAGTTATTAAAAGCTTTTAAAGAGTTTCAAGAAAGCCAAAAATTTATAAAGTAACTAATGATCTTTCAAAGAGTTTCTAAGAGGTTTCTATGAGTTAGTGAAATATATATTATTTTCTAAAACATATTCTTTTAAGACTTTTAAAAGATTTTTAAGAGTTTCTTAAAGCCAAAAATTTATAATGTAACCAATGATCTTTCAAAGAGTTTCTAAGAGGTTTCTATGAGCTATTGAAATACATAGTATTTTTCTAAACATATTTTTTTAAGAGTTTTAAAAAGCTTTTAAACATTTTTTTAAAGCCAAAAATTGATAAAGTAACCAATGATCTTTTAAAGAGTTTTAAAGAGGTTTCTATGAGCAAATGAAATAAATAAAATTATCCAAAACATATTTTTTTAAGAGTTTTAAAAAGCTTTTTAAGAGTTTCTTAAAGCCAAAATTTTTTAAAGTAACCAATGATCTTTCAAAGAAATTCTAAGAGGTTTCTATGAGTTAGTGAAATAAATATAATTATCCAAAACATATTTTTTTAAGAGTTTTTAAAAGCTTTTTAAGAGTTTCTTAAAGCCAAAAATTTATAAAGTAACCAATGATCTTTCAAAGAGTTTCTAAGAGGTTTCTATGAGCTATTGAAATACATATTATTTTTTAAAACGTGATGTTTTAAGAGTTTTTAAAAGCTTTTAAAGAGTTTTAAGAAAGCCCAAAATTTATAAAGTAACCAATGATCTTTCAAAGAGTTTCTAAGAGGTTTCTATGAGCTAATGAAATAAATATTATTTTCTAAAACAGATTTGGTTAAAAGTTTTTAAAAGCTTTTAAAGAGTTTCAAGAAAGCCAAAAATTTTTAAAGTAACCAATGATCTTTCAAAGAGTTTCTAAGAGGTTTCTATGAGCTAATAAAATAAATAATATTTTCTAAAACATATTTTTTTAAGAGTTTTTAAAAGCTTTTAAAGAGTTTCTTTAAGCCAAAAATTTATAAAGTAACCAATGATCTTTCAAAGAGTTTCTAAGAGGTTTCTATGAGCTATTGAAATACATATTATTTTTCTAAACATATTTTTTTTAAAGTTTTTAAAAGCTTTTAAAGACTTTCTTAAAGACAAAAATTGATAAAGTAACCAATGATCTTTTAAAGAGTTTTTAAGAGGTTTCTATGAGCTAATAAAATAAATATAATTATCCAAAACATATTTTTTTAAGAGTTTTAAAAAGCTTTTTAAGAGTTTCTTAAAGCCAAAAATTTTTAAAGTAACCAATGATCTTTCAAAAAAATTCTAAGAGGTTTCTATGAGTTAGTGAAATAAATATAATTATCCAAAACATATTTTTTTAAGAGTTTTTAAAAGCTTTTTAAGAGTTTCTTAAAGCCAAAAATTTATAAAGTAACCAATGATCTTTCAAATAGTTTCTAAGAGGTTTCTATGAGCTATTGAAATACATATTATTTTTTAAAACGTGATGTTTTAAGAGTTTTTAAAAGCTTTTAAAGAGTTTTAAGAAAGCCCAAAATTTATAAAGTAACCAATGATCTTTCAAAGAGTTTCTAAGAGGTTTCTATGAGCTAATGAAATAAATATTATTTTCTAAAACAGATTTGGTTAAAAGTTTTTAAAAGCTTTTAAAGAGTTTCAAGAAAGCCAAAAATTTTTAAAGTAACCAATGATCTTTCAAAGAGTTTCTAAGAGGTTTCTATGAGCTAATAAAATAAATAATATTTTCTAAAACATATTTTTTTAAGAGTTTTTAAAAGCTTTTAAAGAGTTTCTTTAAGCCAAAAATTTATAAAGTAACCAATGATCTTTCAAAGAGTTTCTAAGAGGTTTCTATGAGCTATTGAAATACATATTATTTTTCTAAACATATTTTTTTTAAAGTTTTTAAAAGCTTTTAAAGACTTTCTTTAAGCCAAAAATTGATAAAGTAACCAATGATCTTTTAAAGAGTTTTTAAGAGGTTTCTATGAGCTAATAAAATAAATATAATTATCCAAAACATATTTTTTTAAGAGTTTTAAAAAGCTTTTTAAGAGTTTCTTAAAGCCAAAAATTTTTAAAGTAACCAATGATCTTTCAAAAAAATTCTAAGAGGTTTCTATGAGTTAGTGAAATAAATATAATTATCCAAAACATATTTTTTTAAGAGTTTTTAAAAGCTTTTTAAGAGTTTCTTAAAGCCAAAAATTTATAAAGTAACCAATGATCTTTCAAATAGTTTCTAAGAGGTTTCTATGAGCTATTGAAATACATATTATTTTTCAAAACATATTTTTTTTAAAGTTTTTAAAAGCTTTTAAAGACTTTCTTAAAGCCAAAAATTGATAAAGTAACCAATGATCTTTTAAAGAGTTTTTAAGAGGTTTCTATGAGCTAATAAAATAAATATAATTATCCAAAACATATTTTTTTAAGAGTTTTAAAAAGCTTTTTAAGAGTTTCTAAAAAGCCAAAAATTTTTAAATTAACCAATGATCTTTCAAAGAGTTTCTCAGAGGTTTCTATGAGTTAGTGAAATACATATTATTTTCTAAAACATATTCTTTTAAGATTTTTAAAAGATTTTTAAGAGTTTCTTAAAGCCAAAAATTTATAAAGTAACCAATGGTCTTTCAAAGAGTTTCTAAGAGGTTTTTATAAGTTAGTGAAATATATATTATTTTTCAAAACATATTTTTTTAAGAGTTTTTAAAAGCTTTTAAAGAGTTTCTTAAAGCTCAAAATTTATAATGTAACCAATGATCTTTCAAAGAGTTTCTAAGAGGTTTCTATGAGCTATTGAAATACATATTATTTTTCAAAACATATTTTTTAAAGAGTTTTTAAAAGCTTTTTAAGAGTTTCTTAAAGACAAAAATTTATATAGTAACCAATGATCTTTCAAAGAGTTTTAAAGAGGTTTCTATGAGCTAATGAAATAAATATAATTATCCAAAACATATTTTTTAAGAGTTTTTAAAAGCTTTTTAAGAGTTTCTTAAAGAAAAAAATTTATATAGTAACCAATGATCTTTCAAAGAGTTTCTAAGAGGTTTCTATGAGCTATTGAAATACATATTTTTCAAAACATCTTTTTTTAAGAGTTTTTAAAAGCTTTTAAAGAGTTTCTTAAAGCCAAAAATTGATAAAGTAACCAATGATCTTTCAAAGAGTTTCTAAGAGGTTTCTATGAGCTATTAAAATACATATTATTTTTTAAAACGTATTCTTTTGAGAGTTTTTAAAAGCTTTTAAAGAGTTTTAAGAATGCCAAAAATTTATAAAGTAACCAATGATCTTTCAAAGAGTTTCTAAGAGGTTTTTATGAGTTAGTGAAATACATATTATTTTCCAAAACATACTTTTTAAGAGTTTTTAAAAGCTTTTAAAGAGTTTCTTAAAGCCAAAAATTTATAATTTAACCAATGATCTTTCAAAGAGTTTCTAAGAGGTTTCTATGAGTTAGTGAAATATATATTATTTTCTAAAACATATTCTTTTAAGACTTTTAAAAGATTTTTAAGAGATTCTTAAAGCCAAAAATTTATAATGTAACCAATGATCTTTCAAAGAGTTTCAAAGAGGTTTCTATTAGTTAGTGAAATACATATTATTTTTTAAAACGTATTCTTTTAAGAGTTTTTAAAAGCTTTTTAAGAGTTTCAAGAAAGCCAAAAATTTATAAAGTAACCAATGATCTTTCAAAGAGTTTCTAAGAGGTTTCTATGAGTTAGTGAAATATATATTATTTTCTAAAACATATTCTTTTAAGACTTTTAAAAGATTTTTAAGAGATTCTTAAAGCCAAAAATGTATAATGTAACCAATGATCTTTCAAAGAGTTACAAAGAATTTTTTATTAGTTAGTAAAATACATAATATTTTCTAAAACATATTTTTTTAAGAGTTTTTAAAAGCTTTTAAAGAGTTTCAAGAAAGCCAAAATTTATAAAGTAACCAATGATCTTTCAAAGAGTTTCTAAGAGGTTTCTATGAGTTAGTGAAATACATATTATTTTCCAAAACATACTTTTTAAGAGTTTTTAAAAGCTTTTAAAGAGTTTCTTAAAGCCAAAAATTTATAATTTAACCAACGATCTTTCAAAGAGTTTCTAAGAGGTTTCTATGAGTTAGTGAAATATATATTATTTTCTAAAACATATTCATTTAAGACTTTTAAAAGATTTTTAAGAGTTTCTTAAAGCCAAAAATTTATAATGTAACCAATGATCTTTCAAAGAGTTTCAAAGAGGTTTCTATTAGTTAGTGAAATACATATTATTTTTTAAAACGTATTCTTTTAAGAGTTTTTAAAAGCTTTTTAAGAGTTTCAAGAAAGCCAAAAATTTATAAAGTAACCAATAATCTTTCAAAGAGTTTCTAAGAGGTTTCTATGAGCTAATGAAATAAATATTATTTTCTAAAACAGATTTGGTTAAAAGTTATCAAAAGCTTTTAAAGAGTTTCAAGAAAGCCAAAAATTTATAAAGTAACTAATGATCTTTCAAAGAGTTTCTAAGAGGTTTCTATGAGTTAGTGAAATATATATTATTTTCTAAAACATATTCTTTTAAGACTTTTAAAAGATTTTTAAGAGTTTCTTAAAGCCAAAAATTTATAATGTAACCAACGATCTTTCAAAGAGTTTCTAAGAGGTTTCTATGAGTTAGTGAAATATATATTATTTTCTAAAACATATTCTTTTAAGACTTTTAAAAGATTTTTAAGAGTTTCTTAAAGCCAAAAATTTATAATGTAACCAATGATCTTTCAAAAAGTTTCAAAGAGGTTTCTATTAGTTAGTGAAATACATATTATTTTTTAAAACGTATTCTTTTAAGAGTTTTTAAAAGCTTTTTAAGAGTTTCAAGAAAGCCAAAAATTTATAAAGTAACCAATAATCTTTCAAAGAGTTTCTAAGAGGTTTCTATGAGCTAATGAAATAAATATTATTTTCTAAAACAGATTTGGTTAAAAGTTATTAAAAGCTTTTAAAGAGTTTCAAGAAAGCCAAAAATTTATAAAGTAACTAATGATCTTTCAAAGAGTTTCTAAGAGGTTTCTATGAGTAAGTGAAATATATATTATTTTCTAAAACATATTCTTTTAAGACTTTTAAAAGATTTTTAAGAGTTTCTTAAAGCCAAAAATTTATAATGTAACCAATGATCTTTCAAAGAGTTTCTAAGAGGTTTCTATGAGTTAGTGAAATATAAATTATTTTCTAAAACATATTCTTTTAAGACTTTTAAAAGATTTTTAAGAGTTTCAAGAAAGCCAAAAATTTATAAAGTAACTAATGATCTTTCAAAGAGTTTCTAAGAGGTTTCTATGAGTTAGTGAAATATATATTATTTTCTAAAACATATTCTTTTAAGACTTTTAAAAGATTTTTAAGAGTTTCTTAAAGCCAAAAATTTATAATGTAACCAATGATCTTTCAAAGAGTTTCAAAGAGGTTTCTATTAGTTAGTAAAATACATATTATTTTTTAAAACCTATTCTTTTAAGAGTTTTTAAAAGCTTTTTAATAGTTTCAAGAAAGCCAAAAATTTATAAAGTAACCAATAATCTTTCAAAGAGTTTCTAAGAGGTTTCTATGAGCTAATGAAATAAATATTATTTTCTAAAACAGATTTGGTTAAAAGTTATTAAAAGCTTTTAAAGAGTTTCAAGAAAGCCAAAAATTTATAAAGTAACTAATGATCTTTCAAAGAGTTTCTAAGAGGTTTCTATTAGTTAGTGAAATACATATTATTTTTTAAAACGTATTCTTTTAAGAGTTTTTAAAAGCTTTTTAAGAGTTTCAAGAAAGCCAAAAATTTATAAAGTAACCAATGATCTTTCAAAGAGTTTCTAAGAGGTTTCTATGAGTTAGTGAAATATATATTATTTTCTAAAACATATTCTTTTAAGACTTTTAAAAGATTTTTAAGAGATTCTTAAAGCCAAAAATGTATAATGTAACCAATGATCTTTCAAAGAGTTACAAAGAATTTTTTATTAGTTAGTAAAATACATAATATTTTCTAAAACATATTTTTTTAAGAGTTTTTAAAAGCTTTTAAAGAGTTTCAAGAAAGCCAAAATTTATAAAGTAACCAATGATCTTTCAAAGAGTTTCTAAGAGGTTTCTATGAGTTAGTGAAATACATATTATTTTCCAAAACATACTTTTTAAGAGTTTTTAAAAGCTTTTAAAGAGTTTCTTAAAGCCAAAAATTTATAATTTAACCAACGATCTTTCAAAGAGTTTCTAAGAGGTTTCTATGAGTTAGTGAAATATATATTATTTTCTAAAACATATTCATTTAAGACTTTTAAAAGATTTTTAAGAGTTTCTTAAAGCCAAAAATTTATAATGTAACCAATGATCTTTCAAAGAGTTTCAAAGAGGTTTCTATTAGTTAGTGAAATACATATTATTTTTTAAAACGTATTCTTTTAAGAGTTTTTAAAAGCTTTTTAAGAGTTTCAAGAAAGCCAAAAATTTATAAAGTAACCAATAATCTTTCAAAGAGTTTCTAAGAGGTTTCTATGAGCTAATGAAATAAATATTATTTTCTAAAACAGATTTGGTTAAAAGTTATCAAAAGCTTTTAAAGAGTTTCAAGAAAGCCAAAAATTTATAAAGTAACTAATGATCTTTCAAAGAGTTTCTAAGAGGTTTCTATGAGTTAGTGAAATATATATTATTTTCTAAAACATATTCTTTTAAGACTTTTAAAAGATTTTTAAGAGTTTCTTAAAGCCAAAAATTTATAATGTAACCAACGATCTTTCAAAGAGTTTCTAAGAGGTTTCTATGAGTTAGTGAAATATATATTATTTTCTAAAACATATTCTTTTAAGACTTTTAAAAGATTTTTAAGAGTTTCTTAAAGCCAAAAATTTATAATGTAACCAATGATCTTTCAAAAAGTTTCAAAGAGGTTTCTATTAGTTAGTGAAATACATATTATTTTTTAAAACGTATTCTTTTAAGAGTTTTTAAAAGCTTTTTAAGAGTTTCAAGAAAGCCAAAAATTTATAAAGTAACCAATAATCTTTCAAAGAGTTTCTAAGAGGTTTCTATGAGCTAATGAAATAAATATTATTTTCTAAAACAGATTTGGTTAAAAGTTATTAAAAGCTTTTAAAGAGTTTCAAGAAAGCCAAAAATTTATAAAGTAACTAATGATCTTTCAAAGAGTTTCTAAGAGGTTTCTATGAGTAAGTGAAATATATATTATTTTCTAAAACATATTCTTTTAAGACTTTTAAAAGATTTTTAAGAGTTTCTTAAAGCCAAAAATTTATAATGTAACCAATGATCTTTCAAAGAGTTTCTAAGAGGTTTCTATGAGTTAGTGAAATATAAATTATTTTCTAAAACATATTCTTTTAAGACTTTTAAAAGATTTTTAAGAGTTTCAAGAAAGCCAAAAATTTATAAAGTAACTAATGATCTTTCAAAGAGTTTCTAAGAGGTTTCTATGAGTTAGTGAAATATATATTATTTTCTAAAACATATTCTTTTAAGACTTTTAAAAGATTTTTAAGAGTTTCTTAAAGCCAAAAATTTATAATGTAACCAATGATCTTTCAAAGAGTTTCAAAGAGGTTTCTATTAGTTAGTAAAATACATATTATTTTTTAAAACCTATTCTTTTAAGAGTTTTTAAAAGCTTTTTAATAGTTTCAAGAAAGCCAAAAATTTATAAAGTAACCAATAATCTTTCAAAGAGTTTCTAAGAGGTTTCTATGAGCTAATGAAATAAATATTATTTTCTAAAACAGATTTGGTTAAAAGTTATTAAAAGCTTTTAAAGAGTTTCAAGAAAGCCAAAAATTTATAAAGTAACTAATGATCTTTCAAAGAGTTTCTAAGAGGTTTTTATGAGTTAGTGAAATACATATTATTTTCCAAAACATACTTTTTAAGAGTTTTTAAAAGCTTTTAAAGAGTTTCTTAAAGCCAAAAATTTATAATTTAACCAATGATCTTTCAAAGAGTTTCTAAGAGGTTTCTATGAGTTAGTGAAATATATATTATTTTCTAAAACATATTCTTTTAAGACTTTTAAAAGATTTTTAAGAGATTCTTAAAGCCAAAAATGTATAATGTAACCAATGATCTTTCAAAGAGTTACAAAGAGGTTTCTATTAGTTAGTAAAATACATATTATTTTCTAAAACATATTTTTTTAAGAGTTTTTAACAGCTTTTAAAGAGTTTCAAGAAAGCCAAAAATTTATAAAGTAACCAATGATCTTTCAAAGAGTTTCTAAGAGGTTTCTATGAGCTAATAAAATAAATATTATTTTCTAAAACAGATTTGGTTAAAAGTTTTTAAAAGATTTTAAAGAGTTTCAAGAAAGCCAAAAATTTATAAAGTAACTAATGATCTTTCAAAGAGTTTCTAAGAGGTTTCTATGAGCTATTGAAATGCATATTATTTTCTAAAACATATTCTTTTAAGACTTTTAAAAGATTTTTAAGAGTTTCTTAAAGCCAAAAATTTATAATGTAACCAATGATCTTTCAAAGAGTTTTAAAGAGGTTTCTATTAGTTAGTGAAATACATATTATTTTTTAAAACGTATTCTTTTAAGAGTTTTTAAAAGCTTTTTAAGAGTTTCAAGAAAGCCAAAAATTTATAAAGTAACCAATAATCTTTCAAAGAGTTTCTAAGAGGTTTCTATGAGCTAATGAAATAAATATTATTTTCTAAAACAGATTTGGTTAAAAGTTATTAAAAGCTTTTAAAGAGTTTCAAGAAAGCCAAAAATTTATAAAGTAACTAATGATCTTTCAAAGAGTTTCTAAGAGGTTTCTATGAGTTAGTGAAATATATATTATTTTCTAAAACATATTCTTTTAAGACTTTTAAAAGATTTTTAAGAGTTTCTTAAAGCCAAAAATTTATAATGTAACCAATGATCTTTCAAAGAGTTTCTAAGAGGTTTCTATGAGCTATTGAAATACATATTAATTTTCTAAACATATTTTTTAAAGAGTTTTAAAAAGCTTTTAAACATTTTCTTAAAGCCAAAAATTGATAAAGTAACCAATGATCTTTTAAAGAGTTTTAAAGAGGTTTCTATGAGCAAATGAAATAAATAAAATTATCCAAAACATATTTTTTTAAGAGTTTTAAAAAGCTTTTTAAGTGTTTCTTAAAGCCAAAATTTTTTAAAGTAACCAATGATCTTTCAAAGAAATTCTAAGAGGTTTCTATGAGTTAGTGAAATAAATATAATTATCCAAAACATATTTTTTTAAGAGTTTTTAAAAGCTTTTTAAGAGTTTCTTAAAGCCAAAAATTTATAAAGTAACCAATGATCTTTCAAAGAGTTTCTAAGAGGTTTCTATGAGCTATTGAAATATATATTATTTTTCAAAACATATTTTTTTAAGAGTTTTAAAAAGCTTTTAAACAGTTTTTTAAAGCCAAAAATTGATAAAGGAACCAATGATCTTTTAAAGAGTTTTAAAGAGGTTTCTATGAGCTAGTTTAATAAATAAAATTATCCAAAACATATTTTTTTAAGAGTTTTTAAAAGCTTTTTAAGAGTTTCTTAAAGTCAAAAATTTAGAAAGTAACCAATGATCTTTCAAAGAGTTTCTAAGAGGTTTCTATGAGTTAGTGAAATATATATTATTTTCTAAAACATATTCTTTTAAGACTTTTAAAAGATTTTTAAGAGTTTCTTAAAGCTAAAAATTTATAATGTAACTAATGATCTTTCAAAGAGTTTCAAAGAAGTTTCTATTAGTTAGTAAAATACATATTATTTTCTAAAACATATTTTTTTAAGAGTTTTTAAAAGCTTTTAAAGAGTTTCAAGAAAGCTAAAAATTTATAAAGTAACCAATGATCTTTCAAAGTGTTTCTAAGAGGTTTCTATGAGCTATTGAAATACATATTATTTTTTAAAACGTGATGTTTTAAGAGTTTTTAAAAGCTTTTAAAGAGTTTTAAGAAAGCCCAAAATTTATAAAGTAACCAATGATCTTTCAAAGAGTTTCTAAGAGGTTTCTATGAGCTAATGAAATAAATATTATTTTCTAAAACAGATTTGGTTAAAAGTTTTTAAAAGCTTTTAAAGAGTTTCAAGAAAGCCAAAAATTTTTAAAGTAACCAATGATCTTTCAAAGAGTTTCTAAGAGGTTTCTATGAGCTAATAAAATAAATAATATTTTCTAAAACATATTTTTTTAAGAGTTTTTAAAAGCTTTTAAAGAGTTTCTTTAAGCCAAAAATTTATAAAGTAACCAATGATCTTTCAAAGAGTTTCGAAGAGGTTTCTATAAGTTAGTGAAATATATATTATTTTCTAAAACATATTCTTTTAAGACTTTTAAAAGATTTTTAAGAGTTTCTTAAAGCCAAAAATTTATAATGTAACCAATGATCTTTCAAAGAGTTTCTAAGAGGTTTCTATGAGCTATTGAAATACATATTATTTTTCTAAACATATTTTTTTTAAAGTTTTTAAAAGCTTTTAAAGACTTTCTTAAAGCCAAAAATTGATAAAGTAACCAATGATCTTTTAAAGAGTTTTTAAGAGGTTTCTATGAGCTAATAAAATAAATATAATTATCCAAAACATATTTTTTTAAGAGTTTTAAAAAGCTTTTTAAGAGTTTCTTAAAGCCAAAAATTTTTAAAGTAACCAATGATCTTTCAAAAAAATTCTAAGAGGTTTCTATGAGTTAGTGAAATAAATATAATTATCCAAAACATATTTTTTTAAGAGTTTTTAAAAGCTTTTTAAGAGTTTCTTAAAGCCAAAAATTTATAAAGTAACCAATGATCTTTCAAATAGTTTCTAAGAGGTTTCTATGAGCTATTGAAATACATATTATTTTTCAAAACATATTTTTTTTAAAGTTTTTAAAAGCTTTTAAAGACTTTCTTAAAGCCAAAAATTGATAAAGTAACCAATGATCTTTTAAAGAGTTTTTAAGAGGTTTCTATGAGCTAATAAAATAAATATAATTATCCAAAACATATTTTTTTAAGAGTTTTAAAAAGCTTTTTAAGAGTTTCTAAAAAGCCAAAAATTTTTAAATTAACCAATGATCTTTCAAAGAGTTTCTCAGAGGTTTCTATGAGTTAGTGAAATACATATTATTTTCTAAAACATATTCTTTTAAGATTTTTAAAAGATTTTTAAGAGTTTCTTAAAGCCAAAAATTTATAAAGTAACCAATGGTCTTTCAAAGAGTTTCTAAGAGGTTTTTATAAGTTAGTGAAATATATATTATTTTTCAAAACATATTTTTTTAAGAGTTTTTAAAAGCTTTTAAAGAGTTTCTTAAAGCTCAAAATTTATAATGTAACCAATGATCTTTCAAAGAGTTTCTAAGAGGTTTCTATGAGCTATTGAAATACATATTATTTTTCAAAACATATTTTTTTAAGAGATTTTAAAATCTTTTAAAGAGTTTCTTAAAGCCAAAAATTTATAAAGTAACCAATGATCTTTCAAAGAGTTTCTAAGAGGTTTCTATGAGTTAGTGAAATACATATTATTTTCTAAAACATATTCTTTTAAGACTTTTAAAAGATTTTTAAGAGTTTCTTAAAGCCAAAAATTTATAAAGTAACCAATGTTCTTTTAAAGAGTTTCTAAGAGGTTTTTATTAGTTAGTAAAATACATATTATTTTCCAAAACATATTCTTTTAAGACTTTTAAAAGATTTTTAAGAGTTTCTTAATGCCAAAAATTTATAAAGTAACTAATGATCTTTTGAAGAGTTTTAAAAAGGTTTCTATGAGCTAATGAAATAAATATAATTATCCAAAACATATTTTTTAAAGAGTTTTTAAAAGCTTTTTAAGAGTTTCTAAAAGACAAAAATTTATATAGTAACCAATGATCTTTCAAAGAGTTTCTAAGAGGTTTCTATGAGCTATTGAAATACATATTATTTTTCAAAACATATTTTTTAAAGATTTTTTAAAAGCTTTTAAAGAGTTTCTTAAAGCCAAAAATTTATAATGTAACCAATGATCTTTCAAAGAGTTTCAAAGAGGTTTCTATTAGTTAGTAAAATACATATTATTTTCTAAAACATATATTTTTAAGAGTTTTTAAAAGCTTTTAAAAAGTTTCAAGAATTCCAAAAATTTATAAAGTAACCAATGATCTTTCAAAGAGTTTCTAAGAGGTTTCTAGGAGCTATTGAAATACATATTATTTTTCAAGACATATTTTTTAAAGAGTTTTAAAAAGCTTTTAAACAGTTTCTTAAAGCCAAAAATTAATAAAGTAACCAATGATCTTTTAAAGAGTTTTAAAGAGGTTTCTATGAGCAAATGAAATAAATATAATTATCCAAAACATATTTTTTTAAGAGTTTTAAAAAGCTTTTAAAGAGTTTCTTAAAGCCAAAAATTTATAAAGTAACCAATGATCTTTCAAAGAGTTTCGAAGAGGTTTCTATTAGTTAGTAAAATACATATTATTTTGCAGAACAAATTTTTCATGAGTTTTTAAAAGCTTTTAAAGAGTTTCTTAAAGCCAAAAATTTATAAAGTAACTAATGATCTTTCAAAGAGTTTCTAAGAGGTTTCTATGAGCTAATGAAATAAATATAATTATCCAAAACATATTTTTTTAAGAGTTTTTAAAAGCTTTTTAAGAGTTTCTTAAAGCCAAAAATTTATAAAGTAACCAATGATCTTTCAAAGAGTTTCTAAGTGGTTTCTATAAGTTAGTGAAATAAATATAATTATCCAAAACATATTTTTTTAAGAGTTTTTAAAAGCTTTTTAAGAGTTTCTTAAAGCCAAAAATTTATAAAGTAACCAAATGATCTTTCAAAGAGTTTCTAAGAGGTTTCTATGAGTTAGTGAAATACATATTATTTTTCCAAACATATTTTTTTAAGTGTTTTTAAAAGATTTTTAAGAGTTTCTTAAAGCCAAAAATTTATAAAGTAACCAATGATCTTTTAAAGAGTTTCTAAGAGGTTTCTATGAGTTAATAAAATAAATATAATTATCCAAAACATATTTTTTTAAGAGTTTTAAAAAGCTTTTTAAGAGTTTCTTAAAGCCAAAAATTTTTAAAGTAACCAATGATCTTTCAAAGAGTTTCTTAGAGGTTTCTATGAGTTAGTGAAATACATATTATTTTCTAAAACATATTCTTTTAAGAATTTTAAAAGATTTTTAAGAGTTTCTTAAAGCCAAAAATTTATAAAGTAACCAATGGTCTTTCAAAGAGTTTCTAAGAGGTTTTTATAAGTTAGTGAAATACATATTATTTTCCAAAACATATTTTTTCAAGTGTTTTTAAAAGCTTTGAAAGAGTTTCTTAAAGCTCAAAATTTATAATGTAACCAATGATCTTTTAAAGAGTTTTAAAGAGGTTTCTATGAGCTAATGAAATAAATATTATTTTCCAAAACATATTTGGTTAAAAGTTTTTAAAAGCTTTTAAAGAGTTTCAAGAAAGCCAAAAATTTATAAAGTAACCAATGATCTTTCAAAGAGTTTCTAAGAGGTTTCTATGAGCTATTGAAATACATGTTATTTTTCAAAACATATTTTTTAAAGAGTTTTAAAAAGCTTTTAAACAGTTTCTTAAAGCCAAAAATTGATAAAGTAACCAATGATCTTTTAAAGAGTTTTAAAGAGGTTTCTATGAGCTATTGAAATACATATTATTTTTCAAAACATATTTTTTAAAGAGTTTTAAAAAGCTTTTAAACAGTTTCTTAAAGCCAAAAATTGATAAAGTAACCAATGATCTTTTAAAGAGTTTTAAAGAGGTTTCTATGAGCAAATGAAATAAATATAATTATCCAAAACATATTTTTTTAAGAGTTTTAAAAAGCTTTTTAAGAGTTTCTTAAAGCCAAAAATTTTTAAAGTAACCAATGATCTTTCAAAGAGTTTCTAAGAGGTTTCTATGAGTTAGTGAAATAAATATAATTATCCAAAACATATTTTTCAAGAGTTTTTAAAAGCTTTTTAAGAGTTTCTTAAAGCCAAAAATTTTTAAAGTAACCAATGATCTTTCAAAGAGTTTCTAAGAGGTTTCTATGAGTTAGTAAAATACATATTATTTTGCAGAACAAATTTTTTATGAGTTTTTAAAAGCTTTTTAAGAGTTTCTTAAAGCCAAAAATTTATAAAGTAACTAATGATCTTTCAAAGAGTTTCTAAGAGGTTTCTATAAGCAAATGAAATAAATATAATTATCCAAAACATATTTTTTTAAGAGTTTTAAAAAGCTTTTTAAGAGTTTCTTAAAGCCAAAAATTTTTAAAGTAACCAATGATCTTTCAAAGAGATTCTAAGAGGTTTCTATGAGTTAGTGAAATAAATATAATTATCCAAAACATATTTTTTCAAGAGTTTTTAAAAGCTTTTTAAGAGTTTCTTAAAGCCAAAAATTTTTAAAGTAACCAATGATCTTTCAAAGAGTTTCTAAGAGGTTTCTATGAGTTAGTAAAATACATATTATTTTGCAGAACAAATTTTTTATGAGTTTTTAAAAGCTTTTTAAGAGTTTCTTAAAGCCAAAAATTTATAAAGTAACTAATGATCTTTCAAAGAGTTTCTAAGAGGTTTCTATAAGCTAATGAAATAAATATTATTTTCCAAAACATACTTTTTTAAGAGTTTTTAAAAGCTTTTAAAGAGTTTCTTAAAGCCAAAAATTTATAATGTAAACAATGATCTTTCAAAGAGTTTCAAAGAGGTTTCTATTAGTTAGTAAAATATATATTATTTTCTAAAACATATATTTTTAAGAGTTTTTAAAAGCTTTTAAAGAGTTTCAAGAAAGCCAAAAATTTATAAAGTAACCAATGATCTTTCAAAGAGTTTCTAAGAGGATTCTATGAGCTATTGAAATACATATTATTTTTTAAGACGTATTCTTTTAAGAGTTTTTAAAAGTTTTTAAAGAGTTTTAAGAAAGCCCAAAATTTATAAAGTAACCAATGATCTTTCAAAGAGTTTCTAAGAGGTTTCTATGAGCTATTGAAATACATATTATTTTTCAAAACATATTTTTTAAAGATTTTTTAAAAGCTTTTAAACAGTTTCTTAACGCCAAAAATTGATAAAGTAACCAATGATCTTTCAAAGAGTTTCTAAGAGGTTTCTATGAGCTAATGAAATAGATATTATTTTCTAAAAAAGATTTGGTTAAAAGTTTTTAAAGCTTTTAAAGAGTTTTAAGAAAGCCAAAAATTTATAAAGTAACCAATGATCTTTCAAAGAGTTTCTAAGAGGTTTCTATAAGCTATTGAAATACATATTATTTTTCAAAACATATTTTTTAAAGATTTTTTAAAAGCTTTTAAAGAGTTTCTTAACGCTAAAAATTAATAAAGTAACCAATGATCTTTCAAAGAGTTTCTAAGAGGTTTCTATGAGCTAATGAAATAAATATTATTTTCTAAAACAGATTTGGTTAAAAGTTTTTAAAAGCTTTTAAAAAGTTTCGAGAATTCCAAAAATTTATAAAGTAACCAATGATCTTTCAAAGAGTTTCTAAGAGGTTTCTAGGAGCTATTGAAATACATATTATTTTTCAAGACATATTTTTTAAAGAGTTTTAAAAAGCTTTTAAACAGTTTCTTAAAGCCAAAAATTAATAAAGTAAACAATGATCTTTTAAAGAGTTTTAAAGAGGTTTCTATGAGCAAATGAAATAAATATAATTATCCAAAACATATTTTTTTAAGAGTTTTAAAAAGCTTTTAAAGAGTTTCTTAAAGCCAAAAATTTATAAAGTAACCAATGATCTTTCAAAGAGTTTCGAAGAGGTTTCTATTAGTTAGTAAAATACATATTATTTTGCAGAACAAATTTTTCATGAGTTTTTAAAAGCTTTTAAAGAGTTTCTTAAAGCCAAAAATTTATAAAGTAACTAATGATCTTTCAAAGAGTTTCTAAGAGGTTTCTATGAGCTAATGAAATAAATATTATTTTCCAAAACATACTTTTTTAAGAGTTTTTAAAAGCTTTTAAAGAGTTTCTTAAAGCCAAAAATTTATAATGTAAACAATGATCTTTCAAAGAGTTTTTAAGAGGTTTTTATGAGTTAGTGAAATACATATTATTTTCCAAAACATACTTTTTTAAGAGTTTTTAAAAGCTTTTAAAGAGTTTCTTAAAGCCAAAAATTTATAATGTAACCAATGAACTTTCAAAGAGTTTCAAAGAGGTTTCTATTAGTTAGTAAAATACATATTATTTTCTAAAACATATATTTTTAAGAGTTTTTAAAAGCTTTTAAAGAGTTTCAAGAAAGCCAAAAATTTATAAAGTAACCAATGATCTTTCAAAGAGTTTCTAAGAGGATTCTATGAGCTATTGAAATACATATTATTTTTTAAGACGTATTCTTTTAAGAGTTTTTAAAAGCTTTTAAAGAGTTTTAAGAAAGCCCAAAATTTATAAAGTAACCAATGATCTTTCAAAGAGTTTCTAAGAGGTTTCTATAAGCTAATGAAATAAATATTATTTTCTAAAACAGATTTAGTTAAAAGTTTTTAAAAGCTTTTAAAAAGTTTCAAGAAAGCCAAAAATTTATAAAGTAACCAATGATCTTTCAAAGAGTTTCTAAGAGGTTTCTATGAGCTATTGAAATACATATTATTTTTCAAAACATATTTTTTAAAGATTTTTTAAAAGCTTTTAAAGAGTTTCTTAACGCCAAAAATTGATAAAGTAACCAATGATCTTTCAAAGAGTTTCTAAGAGCTTTCTATGAGCTAATGAAATAGATATTATTTTTTAAAAAAGATTTGGTTAAAAGTTTTTAAAGCTTTTAAAGAGTTTCAAGAAAGCCAAAAATTTATAAAGTAACCAATGATCTTTCAAAGAGTTTCTAAGAGGTTTCTATGAGCTATTGAAATACATATTATTTTTCAAAACATATTTTTTAAAGATTTTTTAAAAGCTTTTAAAGAGTTTCTTAACGCTAAAAATTGATAAAGTAACCAATGATCTTTCAAAGAGTTTCTAAGAGGTTTCTATGAGCTAATGAAATAAATATTATTTTCTAAAACAGATTTGGTTAAAAGTTTTTAAAAGCTTTTAAAGAGTTTCAAGAATTCCAAAAATTTATAAAGTAACCAATGATCTTTCAAAGAGTTTCTAAGAGGTTTCTAGGAGCTATTGAAATACATATTATTTTTCAAGACATATTTTTTAAAGAGTTTTAAAAAGCTTTTAAACAGTTTCTTAAAGCCAAAAATAATTAAAGTAACCAATGATCTTTTAAAGAGTTTTAAAGAGGTTTCTATGAGCAAATGAAATAAATATAATTATCCAAAACATATTTTTTTAAGAGTTTTAAAAAGCTTTTAAAGAGTTTCTTAAAGCCAAAAATTGATAAAGTAACCAATGATCTTTCAAAGAGTTTCTAAGAGGTTTCTATGAGCTAATGAAATAAATATTATTTTCTAAGACAGATTTGGTTAAAAGTTTTTAAAAGCTTTTAAAGAGTTTCAAGAAAGCCAAAAATTTATAAAGTAACCAATGATCTTTCAAAGAGTTTCTAAGAGGTTTCTATGAGCTATTGAAATACATATTATTTTTCAAAACATATTTTTTAAAGATTTTTTAAAAGCTTTTAAAGAGTTTCTTAACGCCAAAAATTGATAAAGTAACCAATGATCTTTCAAAGAGTTTCTAAGAGGTTTCTATGAGCTAATAAAATAGATATTATTTTCTAAAAAAGATTTGGTTAAAAGTTTTTAAAGCTTTTAAAGAGTTTCAAGAAAGCCAAAAATTTATAAAGTAACCAATGATCTTTCAAAGAGTTTCTAAGAGGTTTCTATGAGCTATTGAAATACATATTATTTTTCAAAACATATTTTTTAAAGATTTTTTAAAAGCTTTTAAAGAGTTTCTTAACGCTAAAAATTGATAAAGTAACCAATGATCTTTCAAAGAGTTTCTAAGAGGTTTCTATGAGCTAAGGAAATAAATATTATTTTCTAAAACAGATTTGGTTAAAAGTTTTTAAAAGCTTTTAAAGAGTTTCAAGAATTCCAAAAATTTATAAAGTAACCAATGATCTTTCAAAGAGTTTCTAAGTGGTTTCTATGAGTTAGTGAAATAAATATAATTATCCAAAACATATTTTTTTAAGAGTTTTTAAAAGCTTTTTAAGAGTTTCTTAAAGCCAAAAATTTATAATGTAACCAATGATCTTTCAAAGAGTTTCTAAGAGGTTTCTATGAGTTAGTGAAATATATATTATTTTTTAAAACATATTCTTTTAAGAATTTTAAAAGATTTTTAAGAGTTTCTTAAAGCTAAAAATTTATAATGTAACCAATGATCTTTCAAAGAGTTTCAAAGAGGTTTCTATTAGTTAGTAAAATACATATTATTTTCTAAAACATATATTTTTAAGAGTTTTTAAAAGCTTTTAAAGAGTTTCAAGAAAGCCAAAAATTTATAAAGTAACCAATGATCTT
Organism: Ganaspis brasiliensis; assembly: GCA_037103525.1. Classification (NCBI taxonomy): domain Eukaryota; kingdom Metazoa; phylum Arthropoda; class Insecta; order Hymenoptera; family Figitidae; genus Ganaspis; species Ganaspis brasiliensis. Next base: position 7,283 of record JAZKLR010000806.1, on the reverse strand, counting down.
TCAAAGAGTTTCTAAGAGGATTCTATGAGCTATTGAAATACATATTATTTTTTAAGACGTATTCTTTTAAGAGTTTTTAAAAGCTTTTAAAGAGTTTTAAGAAAGCCCAAAATTTATAAAGTAACCAATGATCTTTCAAAGAGTTTCTAAGAGGTTTCTATAAGCTAATGAAATAAATATTATTTTCTAAAACAGATTTAGTTAAAAGTTTTTAAAAGCTTTTAAAGAGTTTCAAGAAAGCCAAAAATTTATAAAGTAACCAATGATCTTTCAAAGAGTTTCTAAGAGGTTTCTATGAGCTATTGAAATACATATTATTTTTCAAAACATATTTTTTAAAGATTTTTTAAAAGCTTTTAAAGAGTTTCTTAACGCCAAAAATTGATAAAGTAACCAAAGATCTTTCAAAGAGTTTCTACGAGGTTTCTATGAGCTAATGAAATAGATATTATTTTCTAAAAAAGATTTGGTTAAAAGTTTTTAAAGCTTTTAAAGAGTTTCAAGAAAGCCAAAAATTTATAAAGTAACCAATGATCTTTCAAAGAGTTTCTAAGAGGTTTCTATGAGCTAATGAAATAAATATTATTTTCTAAAACAGATTTGGTTAAAAGTTTTTAAAAGCTTTTAAAGAGTTTCAAGAATTCCAAAAATTTATAAAGTAACCAATGATCTTTCAAAGAGTTTCTAAGAGGTTTCTAGGAGCTATTGAAATACATATTATTTTTCAAGACATATTTTTTAAAGAGTTTTAAAAAGCTTTAAAACAGTTTCTTAAAGCCAAAAATTAATAAAGTAACCAATGATCTTTTAAAGAGTTTTAAAGAGGTTTCTATGAGCAAATGAAATAAATATAATTATCCAAAACATATTTTTTTAAGAGTTTTAAAAAGCTTTTAAAGAGTTTCTTAAAGCCAAAAATTTTTAAAGTAACCAATGATCTTTCAAAGAGTTTCTAAGAGGTTTCTATGAGCTATTAAAATACATATTATTTTTCAAAACATATTTTTTAAAGATTTTTTAAAAGCTTTTAAAGAGTTTCTTAACGCCAAAAATTGATAAAGTAACCAAAGATCTTTCAAAGAGTTTCTAAGAGGTTTCTATGAGCTAATGAAATAGATATTATTTTCTAAAAAAGATTTGGTTAAAAGTTTTTAAAGCTTTTAAAGAGTTTCAAGAAAGCCAAAAATTTATAAAGTAACCAATGATCTTTCAAAGAGTTTCTAAGAGGTTTCTATGAGCTAATGAAATAAATATTATTTTCTAAAACAGATTTGGTTAAAAGTTTTTAAAAGCTTTTAAAGAGTTTCAAGAAAGCCAAAAATTTATAAAGTAACCAATGATCTTTCAAAGAGTTTCTAAGAGGTTTCTAGGAGCTATTGAAATACATATTATTTTTCAAGACATATTTTTTAAAGAGTTTTAAAAAGCTTTTAAACAGTTTCTTAACGCAAAAATTGATAAAGTAACCAAAGATCTTTCAAAGAGTTTCTAAGAGGTTTCTATAAGCTAATGAAATAGATATTATTTTCTAAAAAAGATTTGGTTAAAAGTTTTTAAAGCTTTTAAAGAGTTTCAAGAAAGCCAAAAATTTTTAAAGTAACCAATGATCTTTCAAAGAGTTTCTAAGAGGTTTCTATGAGCTAATGAAATAAATATTATTTTCTAAAACAGATTTGGTTAAAAGTTTTTAAAAGCTTTTAAAGAGTTTCAAGAATTCCAAAAATTTATAAAGTAACCAATGATCTTTCAAAGAGTTTCTAAGAGGTTTCTAGGAGCTATTGAAATACATATTATTTTTCAAGACATATTTTTTAAAGAGTTTTAAAAAGCTTTTAAACAGTTTCTTAAAGCCAAAAATTAATAAAGTAACCAATGATCTTTTAAAGAGTTTTAAAGTGGTTTCTATGAGCAAATGAAATAAATATAATTATCCAAAACATATTTTTTTAAGAGTTTTAAAAAGCTTTTAAAGAGTTTCTTAAAGCCAAAAATTTTTAAAGTAACCAATGATCTTTCAAAGAGTTTCTAAGAGGTTTCTATGAGCTATTAAAATACATATTATTTTTCAAAACATATTTTTTAAAGATTTTTTAAAAGCTTTTAAAGAGTTTCTTAACGCCAAAAATTGATAAAGTAACCAAAGATCTTTCAAAGAGTTTCTAAGAGGTTTCTATGAGCTAATGAAATAGATATTATTTTCTAAAAAAGATTTGGTTAAAAGTTTTTAAAGCTTTTAAAGAGTTTCAAGAAAGCCAAAAATTTATAAAGTAACCAATGATCTTTCAAAGAGTTTCTAAGAGGTTTCTATGAGCTAATGAAATAAATATTATTTTCTAAAACAGATTTGGTTAAAAGTTTTTAAAAGCTTTTAAAGAGTTTCAAGAATTCCAAAAATTTATAAAGTAACCAATGATCTTTCAAAGAGTTTCTAAGAGGTTTCTAGGAGCTATTGAAATACATATTATTTTTCAAGACATATTTTTTAAAGAGTTTTAAAAAGCTTTTAAACAGTTTCTTAAAGCCAAAAATTAATAAAGTAACCAATGATCTTTTAAAGAGTTTTAAAGAGGTTTCTATGAGCAAATGAAATAAATATAATTATCCAAAACATATTTTTTTAAGAGTTTTAAAAAGCTTTTAAAGAGTTTCTTAAAGCCAAAAATTTTTAAAGTAACCAATGATCTTTCAAAGAGTTTCTAAGAGGTTTCTATGAGCTATTGAAATACATATTATTTTTCAAAACATATTTTTTAAAGATTTTTTAAAAGCTTTTAAAGAGTTTCTTAACGCTTAAAATTGATTAAGTAACCAATGATCTTTCAAAGAGTTTCTAAGAGGTTTCTATGAGCTAATGAAATAAATATTATTTTCTAAAACAGATTTGGTTAAAAGTTTTTAAAAGCTTTTAAAGAGTTTCAAGAAAGCCAAAAATTTATAAAGTAACCAATGATCTTTCAAAGAGTTTCTAAGAGGTTTCTATGAGCTATTGAAATACATATTATTTTTCAAAACATATTTTTTAAAGATTTTTTAAAAGCTTTTAAAGAGTTTCTTAACGCCAAAAATTGATAAAGTAACCAATGATCTTTCAAAGAGTTTCTAAGAGGTTTCTATGAGCTAATAAAATAGATATTATTTTCTAAAAAAGATTTGGTTAAAAGTTTTTAAAGCTTTTAAAGAGTTTCAAGAAAGCCAAAAATTTATAAAGTAACCAATGATCTTTCAAAGAGTTTCTAAGAGGTTTCTATGAGCTATTGAAATACATATTATTTTTCAAAACATATTTTTTAAAGATTTTTTAAAAGCTTTTAAAGAGTTTCTTAACGCTAAAAATTGATAAAGTAACCAATGATCTTTCAAAGAGTTTCTAAGAGGTTTCTATGAGCTAATGAAATAAATATTATTTTCTAAAACAGATTTGGTTAAAAGTTTTTAAAAGCTTTTAAAGAGTTTCAAGAATTCCAAAAATTTATAAAGTAACCAATGATCTTTCAAAGAGTTTCTAAGAGGTTTCTAGGAGCTATTGAAATACATATTATTTTTCAAGACATATTTTTTAAAGAGTTTTAAAAAGCTTTTAAACAGTTTCTTAAAGCCAAAAATAATTAAAGTAACCAATGATCTTTTAAAGAGTTTTAAAGAGGTTTCTATGAGCAAATGAAATAAATATAATTATCCAAAACATATTTTTTTAAGAGTTTTAAAAAGCTTTTAAAGAGTTTCTTAAAGCCAAAAATTTTTAAAGTAACCAATGATCTTTCAAAGAGTTTCTAAGTGGTTTCTATGAGTTAGTGAAATAAATATAATTATCCAAAACATATTTTTTTAAGAGTTTTTAAAAGCTTTTTAAGAGTTTCTTAAAGCCAAAAATTTATAATGTAACCAATGATCTTTCAAAGAGTTTCTAAGAGGTTTCTATGAGTTAGTGAAATATATATTATTTTCTAAAACATATTCTTTTAAGACTTTTAAAAGATTTTTAAGAGTTTCTTAAAGCTAAAAATTTATAATGTAACCAATGATCTTTCAAAGAGTTTCAAAGAGGTTTCTATTAGTTAGTAAAATACATATTATTTTCTAAAACATATATTTTTAAGAGTTTTTAAAAGCTTTTAAAGAGTTTCAAGAAAGCCAAAAATTTATAAAGTAACCAATGATCTTTCAAAGAGTTTCTAAGAGGATTCTATGAGCTATTGAAATACATATTATTTTTTAAGACGTATTCTTTTAAGAGTTTTTAAAAGCTTTTAAAGAGTTTTAAGAAAGCCCAAAATTTATAAAGTAACCAATGATCTTTCAAAGAGTTTCTAAGAGGTTTCTATAAGCTAATGAAATAAATATTATTTTCTAAAACAGATTTAGTTAAAAGTTTTTAAAAGCTTTTAAAGAGTTTCAAGAAAGCCAAAAATTTATAAAGTAACCAATGATCTTTCAAAGAGTTTCTAAGAGGTTTCTATGAGCTATTGAAATACATATTATTTTTCAAAACATATTTTTTAAAGATTTTTTAAAAGCTTTTAAAGAGTTTCTTAACGCCAAAAATTGATAAAGTAACCAAAGATCTTTCAAAGAGTTTCTAAGAGGTTTCTATGAGCTAATGAAATAGATATTATTTTCTAAAAAAGATTTGGTTAAAAGTTTTTAAAGCTTTTAAAGAGTTTCAAGAAAGCCAAAAATTTATAAAGTAACCAATGATCTTTCAAAGAGTTTCTAAGAGGTTTCTATGAGCTAATGAAATAAATATTATTTTCTAAAACAGATTTGGTTAAAAGTTTTTAAAAGCTTTTAAAGAGTTTCAAGAATTCCAAAAATTTATAAAGTAACCAATGATCTTTCAAAGAGTTTCTAAGAGGTTTCTAGGAGCTATTGAAATACATATTATTTTTCAAGACATATTTTTTAAAGAGTTTTAAAAAGCTTTTAAACAGTTTCTTAAAGCCAAAAATAATTAAAGTAACCAATGATCTTTTAAAGAGTTTTAAAGAGGTTTCTATGAGCAAATGAAATAAATATAATTATCCAAAACATATTTTTTTAAGAGTTTTAAAAAGCTTTTAAAGAGTTTCTTAAAGCCAAAAATTTTTAAAGTAACCAATGATCTTTCAAAGAGTTTCTAAGTGGTTTCTATGAGTTAGTGAAATAAATATAATTATCCAAAACATATTTTTTTAAGAGTTTTTAAAAGCTTTTTAAGAGTTTCTTAAAGCCAAAAATTTATAATGTAACCAATGATCTTTCAAAGAGTTTCTAAGAGGTTTCTATGAGTTAGTGAAATATATATTATTTTCTAAAACATATTCTTTTAAGACTTTTAAAAGATTTTTAAGAGTTTCTTAAAGCTAAAAATTTATAATGTAACCAATGATCTTTCAAAGAGTTTCAAAGAGGTTTCTATTAGTTAGTAAAATACATATTATTTTCTAAAACATATATTTTTAAGAGTTTTTAAAAGCTTTTAAAGAGTTTCAAGAAAGCCAAAAATTTATAAAGTAACCAATGATCTTTCAAAGAGTTTCTAAGAGGATTCTATGAGCTATTGAAATACATATTATTTTTTAAGACGTATTCTTTTAAGAGTTTTTAAAAGCTTTTAAAGAGTTTTAAGAAAGCCCAAAATTTATAAAGTAACCAATGATCTTTCAAAGAGTTTCTAAGAGGTTTCTATGAGCTATTGAAATACATATTATTTTTCAAAACATATTTTTTAAAGATTTTTTAAAAGCTTTTAAAGAGTTTCTTAACGCCAAAAATTGATAAAGTAACCAAAGATCTTTCAAAGAGTTTCTAAGAGGTTTCTATGAGCTAATGAAATAGATATTATTTTCTAAAAAAGATTTGGTTAAAAGTTTTTAAAGCTTTTAAAGAGTTTCAAGAAAGCCAAAAATTTATAAAGTAACCAATGATCTTTCAAAGAGTTTCTAAGAGGTTTCTATGAGCTAATGAAATAAATATTATTTTCTAAAACAGATTTGGTTAAAAGTTTTTAAAAGCTTTTAAAGAGTTTCAAGAATTCCAAAAATTTATAAAGTAACCAATGATCTTTCAAAGAGTTTCTAAGAGGTTTCTAGGAGCTATTGAAATACATATTATTTTTCAAGACATATTTTTTAAAGAGTTTTAAAAAGCTTTTAAACAGTTTCTTAAAGCCAAAAATTAATAAAGTAACCAATGATCTTTTAAAGAGTTTTAAAGAGGTTTCTATGAGCAAATGAAATAAATATAATTATCCAAAACATATTTTTTTAAGAGTTTTAAAAAGCTTTTAAAGAGTTTCTTAAAGCCAAAAATTTTTAAAGTAACCAATGATCTTTCAAAGAGTTTCTAAGTGGTTTCTATGAGTTAGTGAAATAAATATAATTATCCAAAACATATTTTTTTAAGAGTTTTTAAAAGCTTTTTAAGAGTTTCTTAAAGCCAAAAATTTATAAAGTAACCAATGATCTTTCAAAGAGATTCTAAGAGGTTTCTATGAGCTATTGAAATACATATTATTTTCCAAAACATACTTTTTTAAGAGTTTTTAAAAGCTTTTAAAGAGTTTCTTAAAGCCAAAAATTTATAATGTAAACAATGATCTTTCAAAGAGTTTTTAAGAGGATTCTATGAGCTATTGAAATACATATTATTTTTTAAGACGTATTCTTTTAAGAGTTTTTAAAAGCTTTTAAAGAGTTTTAAGAAAGCCCAAAATTTATAAAGTAACCAATGATCTTTCAAAGAGTTTCTAAGAGGTTTCTATGAGTTAGTGAAATATATATTATTTTCTAAAACATATTCTGTTAAGACTTTTAAAGATTTTTAAGAGTTTCTTAAAGCTAAAAATTTATAATGTAACCAATGATCTTTCAAAGAGTTTTAAAGAGGTTTCTATTAGTTAGTAAAATACATATTATTTTCTAAAACATATATTTTTAAGAGTTTTTAAAAGCTTTTAAAGAGTTTCAAGAAAGCAAAAAATTTATAAAGTAACCAATGATCTTTCAAAGAGTTTCTAAGAGGATTCTATGAGCTATTAAAATACATATTATTTTTTAAGACGTATTCTTTTAAGAGTTTTTAAAAGCTTTTAAAGAGTTTTAAGAAAGCCCAAAATTTATAAAGTAACCAATGATCTTTCAAAGAGTTTCTAAGAGGTTTCTATAAGCTAATGAAATAAATATTATTTTCTAAAACAGATTTAGTTAAAAGTTTTTAAAAGCTTTTAAAGAGTTTTAAGAAAGCCAAAAATTTATAAAGTAGCCAATGATCTTTCAAAGAGTTTCTAAGAGGTTTCTATGAGCTAT
>JAZKLR010000805.1:0-45499 GCA_037103525.1 Ganaspis brasiliensis | reverse complement strand
GACACCACATTTAACACCTAATTAGACATCGAAAAACATCCCCTCCCTAAAACACCTAAATTAATACCTAATTACACATCAAAACACACCCCCTACGTAGAGCACCACATTTAACACCTAATTACACATCAAAACACACCCCCCATCCTAGACACCACATTTAACACCTAATTAGACATCGAAAAACATCCCCTCCCTAAAACACCTAAATTAATACCTAATTACACATCAAAACACACCCCCTACGTAGAGCACCACATTTAACACCTAATTACACATCAAAACACACCCCCCATCCTAGACACCACATTTAACACCTAATTACACATCAAAACACACCCCCCATCCTAGACACCACATTTAACACCTAATTAGACATCGAAAAACATCCCCTCCCTAAAACACCTAAATTAATACCTAATTACACATCAAAACACACCCCCTACGTAGAGCACCACATTTAACACCTAATTACACATCAAAACACACCCCCCATCCTAGACACCACATTTAACACCTAATTACACATCAAAACACACCCCCTACGTAGAGCACCACATTTAACACCTAATTACACATCAAAACACACCCCCCATCCTAGACACCACATTTAACACCTAATTAGACATCGTAATGTCGTGGGGTCCGTGAGCTATTAAAATGAAACCAATTGGAGTTGATAGAGGACATTGTCCTACATAACATATCAAATTTTTCCGTGTATCTATCGAGCCGTTTTCGAGAAAATGCGTTTTTAAATTTGTTTTTATTATTATCTTGAAACCAATCAATTGTACATACCGCGCAAGGCAAGTTTTTGATTTATTTTTTTTTTTTGAACAATTTTGTCCTTTACCATTTTTTTCTATCTATAATACTTTTCGAGTTATTAAAGAAAAACGATAACATCATGAAAAGAAGATTTCGACCCCCGAAAAAATTATATCATATGTATTTCAAGATTTCGACCCCGAAAAATTTAATTTGTAATATATCAAGATTTCGACCCCGAAAATTTTTCATAAGACAAGTCCATCCACTTTTCGACCCCGAAAAAATTAAATCAAGATTTCGACCCCGAAAAAATTATATCAAGATTTCGACCCCGAAAAAATTGTATTTTACGTATATCAAGATTTCGACCCCGAAAAAATTATATCAAGATTTCGACCCCGAAAAAATTGTATTTTACGTATATCAAGATTTCGACCCCGAAAAAATTATATCAAGATTTCGACCCCGAAAAAATTGTATTTTACGTATATCAAGATTTCGACCCCGAAAAAATTATATCAAGATTTCGACCCCGAAAAAATTGTATTTTACGTATATCAAGATTTCGACCCCGAAAAAATTATATCAAGATTTCGACCCCGAAAAAAATTTAATTTTTAATATATCAAGATTTCGACCCCGAAAAAATTGTATTTTACGTATATCAAGATTTCGACCCCGAAAAATTTGTATTTTACGTATATCAAGATTTCGACCCCGAAAAAATTATATCAAGATTTCGACCCCGAAAAAATTGTATTTTACGTATATCAAGATTTCGACCCCGAAAAAATTATATCAAGATTTCGACCCCGAAAAAATTATATCAAGATTTCGACCCCGAAAAAATTGTATTTTACGTATATCAAGATTTCGACCCCGAAAAAATTATATCAAGATTTCGACCCCGAAAAAATTGTATTTTACGTATATCAAGATTTCGACCCCGAAAAAATTATATCAAGATTTCGACCCCGAAAAAATTGTATTTTACGTATATCAAGATTTCGACCCCGAAAAAATTATATCAAGATTTCGACCCCGAAAAAATTGTATTTTACGTATATCAAGATTTCGACCCCGAAAAAATTATATCAAGATTTCGACCCCGAAAAAAATTTAATTTTTAATATATCAAGATTTCGACCCCGAAAAAATTATATCAAGATTTCGACCCCGAAAAAATTGTATTTTACGTATATCAAGATTTCGACCCCGAAAAAATTGTATTTTACGTATATCAAGATTTCGACCCCGAAAAAATTATATCAAGATTTCGACCCCGAAAAAATTGTATTTTACGTATATCAAGATTTCGACCCCGAAAAAATTATATCAAGATTTCGACCCCGAAAAAATTGTATTTTACGTATATCAAGATTTCGACCCCGAAAAAATTATATCAAGATTTCGACCCCGAAAAAATTGTATTTTACGTATATCAAGATTTCGACCCCGAAAAAATTATATCAAGATTTCGACCCCGAAAAAATTGTATTTTACGTATATCAAGATTTCGACCCCGAAAAAATTGTATTTTACGTATATCAAGATTTCGACCCCGAAAAAATTATATCAAGATTTCGACCCCGAAAAAATTGTATTTTACGTATATCAAGATTTCGACCCCGAAAAAATTATATCAAGATTTCGACCCCGAAAAAATTGTATTTTACGTATATCAAGATTTCGACCCCGAAAAAATTATATCAAGATTTCGACCCCGAAAAAATTGTATTTTACGTATATCAAGATTTCGACCCCGAAAAAATTATATCAAGATTTCGACCCCGAAAAAAATTTAATTTTTAATATATCAAGATTTCGACCCCGAAAAAATTATATCAAGATTTCGACCCCGAAAAAATTGTATTTTACGTATATCAAGATTTCGACCCCGAAAAAATTGTATTTTACGTATATCAAGATTTCGACCCCGAAAAAATTGTATTTTACGTATATCAAGATTTCGACCCCGAAAAAATTGTATTTTACGTATATCAAGATTTCGACCCCGAAAAAATTATATCAAGATTTCGACCCCGAAAAAATTGTATTTTACGTATATCAAGATTTCGACCCCGAAAAAATTGTATTTTACGTATATCAAGATTTCGACCCCGAAAAAATTATATCAAGATTTCGACCCCGAAAAAATTATATCAAGATTTCGACCCCGAAAAAATTGTATTTTACGTATATCAAGATTTCGACCCCGAAAAAATTATATCAAGATTTCGACCCCGAAAAAATTGTATTTTACGTATATCAAGATTTCGACCCCGAAAAAATTGTATTTTACGTTTATCAAGATTTCGACCCCGAAAAAATTATATCAAGATTTCGACCCCGAAAAAATTGTATTTTACGTATATCAAGATTTCGACCCCGAAAAAATTATATCAAGATTTCGACCCCGAAAAAATTGTATTTTACGTATATCAAGATTTCGACCCCGAAAAAATTATATCAAGATTTCGACTCCGAAAAAATTGTATTTTACGTATATCAAGATTTCGACCCCGAAAAAATTATATCAAGATTTCGACCCCGAAAAAAATTTAATTTTTAATATATCAAGATTTCGACCCCGAAAAAATTATATCAAGATTTCGACCCCGAAAAAATTGTATTTTACGTATATCAAGATTTCGACCCCGAAAAAATTGTATTTTACGTATATCAAGATTTCGACCCCGAAAAAATTATATCAAGATTTCGACCCCGAAAAAATTGTATTTTACGTATATCAAGATTTCGACCCCGAAAAAATTATATCAAGATTTCGACCCCGAAAAAATTGTATTTTACGTATATCAAGATTTCGACCCCGAAAAAATTATATCAAGATTTCGACCCCGAAAAAATTGTATTTTACGTATATCAAGATTTCGACCCCGAAAAAATTATATCAAGATTTCGACCCCGAAAAAATTGTATTTTACGTATATCAAGATTTCGACCCCGAAAAAATTATATCAAGATTTCGACCCCGAAAAAAATTTAATTTTTAATATATCAAGATTTCGACCCCGAAAAAATTATATCAAGATTTCGACCCCGAAAAAATTGTATTTTACGTATATCAAGATTTCGACCCCGAAAAAATTGTATTTTACGTATATCAAGATTTCGACCCCGAAAAAATTATATCAAGATTTCGACCCCGAAAAAATTGTATTTTACGTATATCAAGATTTCGACCCCGAAAAAATTATATCAAGATTTCGACCCCGAAAAAATTGTATTTTACGTATATCAAGATTTCGACCCCGAAAAAATTATATCAAGATTTCGACCCCGAAAAAATTGTATTTTACGTATATCAAGATTTCGACCCCGAAAAAATTATATCAAGATTTCGACCCCGAAAAAATTGTATTTTACGTATATCAAGATTTCGACCCCGAAAAAATTGTATTTTACGTATATCAAGATTTCGACCCCGAAAAAATTATATCAAGATTTCGACCCCGAAAAAATTGTATTTTACGTATATCAAGATTTCGACCCCGAAAAAATTATATCAAGATTTCGACCCCGAAAAAATTGTATTTTACGTATATCAAGATTTCGACCCCGAAAAAATTGTATTTTACGTATATCAAGATTTCGACCCCGAAAAAATTATATCAAGATTTCGACCCCGAAAAAATTGTATTTTACGTATATCAAGATTTCGACCCCGAAAAAATTATATCAAGATTTCGACCCCGAAAAAATTGTATTTTACGTATATCAAGATTTCGACCCCGAAAAAATTGTATTTTACGTATATCAAGATTTCGACCCCGAAAAAATTATATCAAGATTTCGACCCCGAAAAAATTTAATTTTACGTATATCAAGATTTCGACCCCGAAAAAATTATATCAAGATTTCGACCCCGAAAAAATTGTATTTTACGTATATCAAGATTTCGACCCCGAAAAAATTGTATTTTACGTATATCAAGATTTCGACCCCGAAAAAATTATATCAAGATTTCGACCCCGAAAAAATTGTATTTTACGTATATCAAGATTTCGACCCCGAAAAAATTATATCAAGATTTCGACCCCGAAAAAATTGTATTTTACGTATATCAAGATTTCGACCCCGAAAAAATTATATCAAGATTTCGACCCCGAAAAAATTGTATTTTACGTAAATCAAGATTTCGACCCCGAAAAAATTGTATTTTACGTATATCAAGATTTCGACCCCGAAAAAATTGTATTTTACGTATATCAAGATTTCGACCCCGAAAAAATTATATCAAGATTTCGACCCCGAAAAAATTGTATTTTACGTATATCAAGATTTCGACCCCGAAAAAATTGTATTTTACGTATATCAAGATTTCGACCCCGAAAAAATTGTATTTTACGTATATCAAGATTTCGACCCCGAAAAAATTGTATTTTACGTATATCAAGATTTCGACCCCGAAAAAATTATATCAAGATTTCGACCCCGAAAAAATTTAATTTTACGTATATCAAGATTTCGACCCCGAAAAAATTATATCAAGATTTCGACCCCGAAAAAATTGTATTTTACGTATATCAAGATTTCGACCCCGAAAAAATTATATCAAGATTTCGACCCCGAAAAAATTGTATTTTACGTATATCAAGATTTCGACCCCGAAAAAATTGTATTTTACGTATATCAAGATTTTGACCCCGAAAAAATTATATCAAGATTTCGACCCCGAAAAAATTGTATTTTACGTATATCAAGATTTCGACCCCGAAAAAATTATATCAAGATTTCGACCCCGAAAAAATTGTATTTTACGTATATCAAGATTTCGACCCCGAAAAAATTGTATTTTACGTATATCAAGATTTCGACCCCGAAAAAATTGTATTTTACGTATATCAAGATTTCGACCCCGAAAAAATTATATCAAGATTTCGACCCCGAAAAAATTGTATTTTACGTATATCAAGATTTCGACCCCGAAAAAATTGTATTTTACGTATATCAAGATTTCGACCCCGAAAAAATTATATCAAGATTTCGACCCCGAAAAAATTTAATTTTACGTATATCAAGATTTCGACCCCGAAAAAATTATATCAAGATTTCGACCCCGAAAAAATTGTATTTTACGTATATCAAGATTTCGACCCCGAAAAAATTGTATTTTACGTATATCAAGATTTCGACCCCGAAAAAATTATATCAAGATTTCGACCCCGAAAAAATTGTATTTTACGTATATCAAGATTTCGACCCCGAAAAAATTGTATTTTACGTATATCAAGATTTCGACCCCGAAAAAATTATATCAAGATTTCGACCCCGAAAAAATTGTATTTTACGTATATCAAGATTTCGACCCCGAAAAAATTATATCAAGATTTCGACCCCGAAAAAATTGTATTTTACGTATATCAAGATTTCGACCCCGAAAAAATTGTATTTTACGTATATCAAGATTTCGACCCCGAAAAAATTATATCAAGATTTCGACCCCGAAAAAATTGTATTTTACGTATATCAAGATTTCGACCCCGAAAAAATTATATCAAGATTTCGACCCCGAAAAAATTGTATTTTACGTATATCAAGATTTCGACCCCGAAAAAATTGTATTTTACGTATATCAAGATTTCGACCCCGAAAAAATTATATCAAGATTTCGACCCCGAAAAAATTTAATTTTACGTATATCAAGATTTCGACCCCGAAAAAATTATATCAAGATTTCGACCCCGAAAAAATTGTATTTTACGTATATCAAGATTTCGACCCCGAAAAAATTGTATTTTACGTATATCAAGATTTCGACCCCGAAAAAATTGTATTTTACGTATATCAAGATTTCGACCCCGAAAAAATTATATCAAGATTTCGACCCCGAAAAAATTGTATTTTACGTATATCAAGATTTCGACCCCGAAAAAATTATATCAAGATTTCGACCCCGAAAAAATTGTATTTTACGTATATCAAGATTTCGACCCCGAAAAAATTGTATTTTACGTATATCAAGATTTCGACCCCGAAAAAATTATATCAAGATTTCGACCCCGAAAAAATTGTATTTTACGTATATCAAGATTTCGACCCCGAAAAAATTGTATTTTACGTATATCAAGATTTCGACCCCGAAAAAATTATATCAAGATTTCGACCCCGAAAAAATTGTATTTTACGTATATCAAGATTTCGACCCCGAAAAAATTGTATTTTACGTATATCAAGATTTCGACCCCGAAAAAATTGTATTTTACGTATATCAAGATTTCGACCCCGAAAAAATTGTATTTTACGTATATCAAGATTTCGACCCCGAAAAAATTATATCAAGATTTCGACCCCGAAAAAATTTAATTTTACGTATATCAAGATTTCGACCCCGAAAAAATTATATCAAGTTTTCGACCCCGAAAAAATTGTATTTTACGTATATCAAGATTTCGACCCCGAAAAAATTGTATTTTACGTATATCAAGATTTCGACCCCGAAAAAATTATATCAAGATTTCGACCCCGAAAAAATTGTATTTTACGTATATCAAGATTTCGACCCCGAAAAAATTGTATTTTACGTATATCAAGATTTCGACCCCGAAAAAATTATATCAAGATTTCGACCCCGAAAAAATTGTATTTTACGTATATCAAGATTTCGACCCCGAAAAAATTATATCAAGATTTCGACCCCGAAAAAATTGTATTTTACGTATATCAAGATTTCGACCCCGAAAAAATTGTATTTTACGTATATCAAGATTTCGACCCCGAAAAAATTATATCAAGATTTCGACCCCGAAAAAATTGTATTTTATGTATATCAAGATTTCGACCCCGAAAAAATTGTATTTTACGTATATCAAGATTTCGACCCCGAAAAAATTGTATTTTACGTATATCAAGATTTCGACCCCGAAAAAATTGTATTTTACGTATATCAAGATTTCGACCCCGAAAAAATTATATCAAGATTTCGACCCCGAAAAAATTTAATTTTACGTATATCAAGATTTCGACCCCGAAAAAATTATATCAAGATTTCGACCCCGAAAAAATTGTATTTTACGTATATCAAGATTTCGACCCCGAAAAAATTGTATTTTACGTATATCAAGATTTCGACCCCGAAAAAATTATATCAAGATTTCGACCCCGAAAAAATTGTATTTTACGTATATCAAGATTTCGACCCCGAAAAAATTGTATTTTACGTATATCAAGATTTCGACCCCGAAAAAATTATATCAAGATTTCGACCCCGAAAAAATTGTATTTTACGTATATCAAGATTTCGACCCCGAAAAAATTATATCAAGATTTCGACCCCGAAAAAATTGTATTTTACGTATATCAAGATTTCGACCCCGAAAAAATTGTATTTTACGTATATCAAGATTTCGACCCCGAAAAAATTGTATTTTATGTATATCAAGATTTCGACCCCGAAAAAATTGTATTTTACGTATATCAAGATTTCGACCCCGAAAAAATTATATCAAGATTTCGACCCCGAAAAAATTGTATTTTACGTATATCAAGATTTCGACCCCGAAAAAATTGTATTTTACGTATATCAAGATTTCGACCCCGAAAAAATTATATCAAGATTTCGACCCCGAAAAAATTTAATTTTACGTATATCAAGATTTCGACCCCGAAAAAATTATATCAAGATTTCGACCCCGAAAAAATTGTATTTTACGTATATCAAGATTTCGACCCCGAAAAAATTATATCAAGATTTCGACCCCGAAAAAATTGTATTTTACGTATATCAAGATTTCGACCCCGCAAAAATTATATCAAGATTTCGACCCCGAAAAAATTTAATTTTACGTATATCAAGATTTCGACCCCGAAAAAATTATATCAAGATTTCGACCCCGAAAAAATTGTTTTTTACGTATATCAAGATTTCGACCCCGAAAAAATTGTATTTTACGTATATCAAGATTTCGACCCCGAAAAAATTATATCAAGATTTCGACCCCGAAAAAATTGTATTTTACGTATATCAAGATTTCGACCCCGAAAAAATTGTATTTTACGTATATCAAGATTTCGACCCCGAAAAAATTATATCAAGATTTCGACCCCGAAAAAATTGTATTTTACGTATATCAAGATTTCGACCCCGAAAAAAATAATATCAAGATTTCGACCCCGAAAAAATTGTATTTTACGTATATCAAGATTTCGACCCCGAAAAAATTGTATTTTACGTATATCAAGATTTCGACCCCGAAAAAATTGTATTTTACGTATATCAAGATTTCGACCCCGAAAAAATTATATCAAGATTTCGACCCCGAAAAAATTTAATTTTACGTATATCAAGATTTCGACCCCGAAAAAATTATATCAAGATTTCGACCCCGAAAAAATTGTATTTTACGTATATCAAGATTTCGACCCCGAAAAAATTGTATTTTACGTATATCAAGATTTCGACCCCGAAAAAATTGTATTTTACGTATATCAAGATTTCGACCCCGAAAAAATTATATCAAGATTTCGACCCCGAAAAAATTGTATTTTACGTATATCAAGATTTCGACCCCGAAAAAATTATATCAAGATTTCGACCCCGAAAAAATTGTATTTTACGTATATCAAGATTTCGACCCCGAAAAAATTATATCAAGATTTCGACCCCGAAAAAATTGTATTTTACGTATATCAAGATTTCGACCCCGAAAAAATTATATCAAGATTTCGACCCCGAAAAAAATTTAATTTTTAATATATCAAGATTTCGACCCCGAAAAAATTATATCAAGATTTCGACCCCGAAAAAATTGTATTTTACGTATATCAAGATTTCGACCCCGAAAAAATTGTATTTTACGTATATCAAGATTTCGACCCCGAAAAAATTATATCAAGATTTCGACCCCGAAAAAATTGTATTTTACGTATATCAAGATTTCGACCCCGAAAAAATTATATCAAGATTTCGACCCCGAAAAAATTGTATTTTACGTATATCAAGATTTCGACCCCGAAAAAATTATATCAAGATTTCGACCCCGAAAAAATTGTATTTTACGTATATCAAGATTTCGACCCCGAAAAAATTATATCAAGATTTCGACCCCGAAAAAATTGTATTTTACGTATATCAAGATTTCGACCCCGAAAAAATTATATCAAGATTTCGACCCCGAAAAAATTGTATTTTACGTATATCAAGATTTCGACCCCGAAAAAATTGTATTTTACGTATATCAAGATTTCGACCCCGAAAAAATTATATCAAGATTTCGACCCCGAAAAAATTGTATTTTACGTATATCAAGATTTCGACCCCGAAAAAATTATATCAAGATTTCGACCCCGAAAAAATTATATCAAGATTTCGACCCCGAAAAAATTATATCAAGATTTCGACCCCGAAAAAATTGTATTTTACGTATATCAAGATTTCGACCCCGAAAAAATTATATCAAGATTTCGACCCCGAAAAAATTGTATTTTACGTATATCAAGATTTCGACCCCGAAAAAATTATATCAAGATTTCGACCCCGAAAAAATTATATCAAGATTTCGACCCCGAAAAAATTGTATTTTACGTATATCAAGATTTCGACCCCGAAAAAATTGTATTTTACGTATATCAAGATTTCGACCCCGAAAAAATTATATCAAGATTTCGACCCCGAAAAAATTGTATTTTACGTATATCAAGATTTCGACCCCGAAAAAATTATATCAAGATTTCGACCCCGAAAAAATTATATCAAGATTTCGACCCCGAAAAAATTGTATTTTACGTATATCAAGATTTCGACCCCGAAAAAATTATATCAAGATTTCGACCCCGAAAAAATTGTATTTTACGTATATCAAGATTTCGACCCCGAAAAAATTATATCAAGATTTCGACCCCGAAAAAATTGTATTTTACGTATATCAAGATTTCGACCCCGAAAAAATTATATCAAGATTTCGACCCAGAAAAAAATTTAATTTTTAATATATCAAGATTTCGACCCCGAAAAAATTATATCAAGATTTCGACCCCGAAAAAATTATATCAAGATTTCGACCCCGAAAAAATTTAATTTTTAATATATCAAGATTTCGACCCCGAAAAAATTATATCAAGATTTCGACCCCGAAAAAATTGTATTTTACGTATATCAAGATTTCGACCCCGAAAAAATTGTATTTTACGTATATCAAGATTTCGACCCCGAAAAAAATTTAATTTTTAATATATCAAGATTTCGACCCCGAAAAAATTATATCAAGATTTCGACCCCGAAAAAATTGTATTTTACGTATATCAAGATTTCGACCCCGAAAAAATTATATCAAGATTTCGACCCCGAAAAAATTGTATTTTACGTATATCAAGATTTCGACCCCGAAAAAATTATATCAAGATTTCGACCCCGAAAAAATTGTATTTTACGTATATCAAGATTTCGACCCCGAAAAAATTATATCAAGATTTCGACCCCGAAAAAATTGTATTTTACGTATATCAAGATTTCGACCCCGAAAAAATTGTATTTTACGTATATCAAGATTTCGACCCCGAAAAAATTATATCAAGATTTCGACCCCGAAAAAATTGTATTTTACGTATATCAAGAGTTCGACCCCGAAAAAATTATATCAAGATTTCGACCCCGAAAAAATTGTATTTTACGTATATCAAGATTTCGACCCCGAAAAAATTATATCAAGATTTCGACCCCGAAAAAATTGTATTTTACGTATATCAAGATTTCGACCCCGAAAAAATTATATCAAGATTTCGACCCCGAAAAAATTGTATTTTACGTATATCAAGATTTCGACCCCGAAAAAATTGTATTTTACGTATATCAAGATTTCGACCCCGAAAAAATTATATCAAGATTTCGACCCCGAAAAAATTGTATTTTACGTATATCAAGATTTCGACCCCGAAAAAATTATATCAAGATTTCGACCCCGAAAAAATTGTATTTTACGTATATCAAGATTTCGACCCCGAAAAAATTATATCAAGATTTCGACCCCGAAAAATTGTATTTTACGTATATCAAGATTTCGACCCCGAAAAAATTATATCAAGATTTCGACCCCGAAAAAATTGTATTTTACGTATATCAAGATTTCGACCCCGAAAAAATTATATCAAGATTTCGACCCCGAAAAAATTGTATTTTACGTATATCAAGATTTCGACCCCGAAAAAATTGTATTTTACGTATATCAAGATTTCGACCCCGAAAAAATTATATCAAGATTTCGACCCCGAAAAAATTGTATTTTACGTATATCAAGATTTCGACCCCGAAAAAATTATATCAAGATTTCGACCCCGAAAAAATTATATCAAGATTTCGACCCCGAAAAAATTATATCAAGATTTCGACCCCGAAAAAATTGTATTTTACGTATATCAAGATTTCGACCCCGAAAAAATTATATCAAGATTTCGACCCCGAAAAAATTGTATTTTACGTATATCAAGATTTCGACCCCGAAAAAATTATATCAAGATTTCGACCCCGAAAAAATTATATCAAGATTTCGACCCCGAAAAAATTGTATTTTACGTATATCAAGATTTCGACCCCGAAAAAATTGTATTTTACGTATATCAAGATTTCGACCCCGAAAAAATTATATCAAGATTTCGACCCCGAAAAAATTGTATTTTACGTATATCAAGATTTCGACCCCGAAAAAATTATATCAAGATTTCGACCCCGAAAAAATTATATCAAGATTTCGACCCCGAAAAAATTATATCAAGATTTCGACCCCGAAAAAATTGTATTTTACGTATATCAAGATTTCGACCCCGAAAAAATTATATCAAGATTTCGACCCCGAAAAAATTGTATTTTACGTATATCAAGATTTCGACCCCGAAAAAATTATATCAAGATTTCGACCCCGAAAAAATTTAATTTTAATATATCAAGATTTCGACCCCGAAAAAATTGTATTTTACGTATATCAAGATTTCGACCCCGAAAAAATTGTATTTTACGTATATCAAGATTTCGACCCCGAAAAAATTATATCAAGATTTCGACCCCGAAAAAATTGTATTTTACGTATATCAAGATTTCGACCCCGAAAAAATTATATCAAGATTTCGACCCCGAAAAAATTGTATTTTACGTATATCAAGATTTCGACCCCGAAAAAATTATATCAAGATTTCGACCCCGAAAAAATTGTATTTTACGTATATCAAGATTTCGACCCCGAAAAAATTATATCAAGATTTCGACCCCGAAAAAATTGTATTTTACGTATATCAAGATTTCGACCCCGAAAAAATTATATCAAGATTTCGACCCCGAAAAAATTGTATTTTACGTATATCAAGATTTCGACCCCGAAAAAATTATATCAAGATTTCGACCCCGAAAAAATTGTATTTTACGTATATCAAGATTTCGACCCCGAAAAAATTATATCAAGATTTCGACCCCGAAAAAATTTAATTTTTAATATATCAAGATTTCGACCCCGAAAAAATTATATCAAGATTTCGACCCCGAAAAAATTGTATTTTACGTATATCAAGATTTCGACCCCGAAAAAATTGTATTTTACGTATATCAAGATTTCGACCCCGAAAAAATTATATCAAGATTTCGACCCCGAAAAAATTGTATTTTACGTATATCAAGATTTCGACCCCGAAAAAATTATATCAAGATTTCGACCCCGAAAAAATTGTATTTTACGTATATCAAGATTTCGACCCCGAAAAAATTATATCAAGATTTCGACCCCGAAAAAATTGTATTTTACGTATATCAAGATTTCGACCCCGAAAAAATTATATCAAGATTTCGACCCCGAAAAAATTGTATTTTACGTATATCAAGATTTCGACCCCGAAAAAATTATATCAAGATTTCGACCCCGAAAAAATTGTATTTTACGTATATCAAGATTTCGACCCCGAAAAAATTGTATTTTACGTATATCAAGATTTCGACCCCGAAAAAATTATATCAAGATTTCGACCCCGAAAAAATTGTATTTTACGTATATCAAGATTTCGACCCCGAAAAAATTATATCAAGATTTCGACCCCGAAAAAATTATATCAAGATTTCGACCCCGAAAAAATTATATCAAGATTTCGACCCCGAAAAAATTGTATTTTACGTATATCAAGATTTCGACCCCGAAAAAATTATATCAAGATTTCGACCCCGAAAAAATTGTATTTTACGTATATCAAGATTTCGACCCCGAAAAAATTATATCAAGATTTCGACCCCGAAAAAATTATATCAAGATTTCGACCCCGAAAAAATTGTATTTTACGTATATCAAGATTTCGACCCCGAAAAAATTGTATTTTACGTATATCAAGATTTCGACCCCGAAAAAATTATATCAAGATTTCGACCCCGAAAAATTGTATTTTACGTATATCAAGATTTCGACCCCGAAAAAATTATATCAAGATTTCGACCCCGAAAAAATTATATCAAGATTTCGACCCCGAAAAAATTGTATTTTACGTATATCAAGATTTCGACCCCGAAAAAATTATATCAAGATTTCGACCCCGAAAAAATTGTATTTTACGTATATCAAGATTTCGACCCCGAAAAAATTATATCAAGATTTCGACCCCGAAAAAATTGTATTTTACGTATATCAAGATTTCGACCCCGAAAAAATTATATCAAGATTTCGACCCAGAAAAAAATTTAATTTTTAATATATCAAGATTTCGACCCCGAAAAAATTATATCAAGATTTCGACCCCGAAAAAATTATATCAAGATTTCGACCCCGAAAAAATTGTATTTTACGTATATCAAGATTTCGACCCCGAAAAAATTATATCAAGATTTCGACCCCGAAAAAATTGTATTTTACGTATATCAAGATTTCGACCCCGAAAAAATTATATCAAGATTTCGACCCCGAAAAAATTGTATTTTACGTATATCAAGATTTCGACCCCGAAAAAATTATATCAAGATTTCGACCCCGAAAAAATTGTATTTTACGTATATCAAGATTTCGACCCCGAAAAAATTATATCAAGATTTCGACCCCGAAAAAATTGTATTTTACGTATATCAAGATTTCGACCCCGAAAAAATTGTATTTTACGTATATCAAGATTTCGACCCCGAAAAAATTATATCAAGATTTCGACCCCGAAAAAATTGTATTTTACGTATATCAAGATTTCGACCCCGAAAAAATTATATCAAGATTTCGACCCCGAAAAAATTGTATTTTACGTATATCAAGATTTCGACCCCGAAAAAATTATATCAAGATTTCGACCCCGAAAAAATTGTATTTTACGTATATCAAGATTTCGACCCCGAAAAAATTATATCAAGATTTCGACCCCGAAAAAATTGTATTTTACGTATATCAAGATTTCGACCCCGAAAAAATTATATCAAGATTTCGACCCCGAAAAAATTGTATTTTACGTATATCAAGATTTCGACCCCGAAAAAATTGTATTTTACGTATATCAAGATTTCGACCCCGAAAAAATTATATCAAGATTTCGACCCCGAAAAAATTGTATTTTACGTATATCAAGATTTCGACCCCGAAAAAATTATATCAAGATTTCGACCCCGAAAAAATTATATCAAGATTTCGACCCCGAAAAAATTATATCAAGATTTCGACCCCGAAAAAATTGTATTTTACGTATATCAAGATTTCGACCCCGAAAAAATTATATCAAGATTTCGACCCCGAAAAAATTGTATTTTACGTATATCAAGATTTCGACCCCGAAAAAATTATATCAAGATTTCGACCCCGAAAAAATTATATCAAGATTTCGACCCCGAAAAAATTGTATTTTACGTATATCAAGATTTCGACCCCGAAAAAATTGTATTTTACGTATATCAAGATTTCGACCCCGAAAAAATTATATCAAGATTTCGACCCCGAAAAAATTGTATTTTACGTATATCAAGATTTCGACCCCGAAAAAATTATATCAAGATTTCGACCCCGAAAAAATTATATCAAGATTTCGACCCCGAAAAAATTATATCAAGATTTCGACCCCGAAAAAATTGTATTTTACGTATATCAAGATTTCGACCCCGAAAAAATTATATCAAGATTTCGACCCCGAAAAAATTGTATTTTACGTATATCAAGATTTCGACCCCGAAAAAATTATATCAAGATTTCGACCCCGAAAAAATTTAATTTTAATATATCAAGATTTCGACCCCGAAAAAATTGTATTTTACGTATATCAAGATTTCGACCCCGAAAAAATTGTATTTTACGTATATCAAGATTTCGACCCCGAAAAAATTATATCAAGATTTCGACCCCGAAAAAATTGTATTTTACGTATATCAAGATTTCGACCCCGAAAAAATTATATCAAGATTTCGACCCCGAAAAAATTGTATTTTACGTATATCAAGATTTCGACCCCGAAAAAATTATATCAAGATTTCGACCCCGAAAAAATTGTATTTTACGTATATCAAGATTTCGACCCCGAAAAAATTATATCAAGATTTCGACCCCGAAAAAATTGTATTTTACGTATATCAAGATTTCGACCCCGAAAAAATTATATCAAGATTTCGACCCCGAAAAAATTGTATTTTACGTATATCAAGATTTCGACCCCGAAAAAATTATATCAAGATTTCGACCCCGAAAAAATTGTATTTTACGTATATCAAGATTTCGACCCCGAAAAAATTATATCAAGATTTCGACCCCGAAAAAAATTTAATTTTAATATATCAAGATTTCGACCCCGAAAAAATTATATCAAGATTTCGACCCCGAAAAAATTGTATTTTACGTATATCAAGATTTCGACCCCGAAAAAATTGTATTTTACGTATATCAAGATTTCGACCCCGAAAAAATTATATCAAGATTTCGACCCCGAAAAAATTGTATTTTACGTATATCAAGATTTCGACCCCGAAAAAATTATATCAAGATTTCGACCCCGAAAAAATTGTATTTTACGTATATCAAGATTTCGACCCCGAAAAAATTATATCAAGATTTCGACCCCGAAAAAATTGTATTTTACGTATATCAAGATTTCGACCCCGAAAAAATTATATCAAGATTTCGACCCCGAAAAAATTGTATTTTACGTATATCAAGATTTCGACCCCGAAAAAATTATATCAAGATTTCGACCCCGAAAAAATTGTATTTTACGTATATCAAGATTTCGACCCCGAAAAAATTGTATTTTACGTATATCAAGATTTCGACCCCGAAAAAATTATATCAAGATTTCGACCCCGAAAAAATTGTATTTTACGTATATCAAGATTTCGACCCCGAAAAAATTATATCAAGATTTCGACCCCGAAAAAATTATATCAAGATTTCGACCCCGAAAAAATTATATCAAGATTTCGACCCCGAAAAAATTGTATTTTACGTATATCAAGATTTCGACCCCGAAAAAATTATATCAAGATTTCGACCCCGAAAAAATTGTATTTTACGTATATCAAGATTTCGACCCCGAAAAAATTATATCAAGATTTCGACCCCGAAAAAATTATATCAAGATTTCGACCCCGAAAAAATTGTATTTTACGTATATCAAGATTTCGACCCCGAAAAAATTGTATTTTACGTATATCAAGATTTCGACCCCGAAAAAATTATATCAAGATTTCGACCCCGAAAAATTGTATTTTACGTATATCAAGATTTCGACCCCGAAAAAATTATATCAAGATTTCGACCCCGAAAAAATTATATCAAGATTTCGACCCCGAAAAAATTGTATTTTACGTATATCAAGATTTCGACCCCGAAAAAATTATATCAAGATTTCGACCCCGAAAAAATTGTATTTTACGTATATCAAGATTTCGACCCCGAAAAAATTATATCAAGATTTCGACCCCGAAAAAATTGTATTTTACGTATATCAAGATTTCGACCCCGAAAAAATTATATCAAGATTTCGACCCAGAAAAAAATTTAATTTTTAATATATCAAGATTTCGACCCCGAAAAAATTATATCAAGATTTCGACCCCGAAAAAATTATATCAAGATTTCGACCCCGAAAAAATTGTATTTTACGTATATCAAGATTTCGACCCCGAAAAAATTATATCAAGATTTCGACCCCGAAAAAATTGTATTTTACGTATATCAAGATTTCGACCCCGAAAAAATTATATCAAGATTTCGACCCCGAAAAAATTGTATTTTACGTATATCAAGATTTCGACCCCGAAAAAATTATATCAAGATTTCGACCCCGAAAAAATTGTATTTTACGTATATCAAGATTTCGACCCCGAAAAAATTGTATTTTACGTATATCAAGATTTCGACCCCGAAAAAATTATATCAAGATTTCGACCCCGAAAAAATTGTATTTTACGTATATCAAGATTTCGACCCCGAAAAAATTATATCAAGATTTCGACCCCGAAAAAATTGTATTTTACGTATATCAAGATTTCGACCCCGAAAAAATTGTATTTTACGTATATCAAGATTTCGACCCCGAAAAAATTATATCAAGATTTCGACCCCGAAAAAATTGTATTTTACGTATATCAAGATTTCGACCCCGAAAAAATTATATCAAGATTTCGACCCCGAAAAAATTGTATTTTACGTATATCAAGATTTCGACCCCGAAAAAATTATATCAAGATTTCGACCCCGAAAAAATTTAATTTTACGTATATCAAGATTTCGACCCCGAAAAAATTATATCAAGATTTCGACCCCGAAAAAATTGTATTTTACGTATATCAAGATTTCGACCCCGAAAAAATTGTATTTTACGTATATCAAGATTTCGACCCCGAAAAAATTATATCAAGATTTCGACCCCGAAAAAATTGTATTTTACGTATATCAAGATTTCGACCCCGAAAAAATTATATCAAGATTTCGACCCCGAAAAAATTGTATTTTACGTATATCAAGATTTCGACCCCGAAAAAATTATATCAAGATTTCGACCCCGAAAAAATTGTATTTTACGTATATCAAGATTTCGACCCCGAAAAAATTGTATTTTACGTATATCAAGATTTCGACCCCGAAAAAATTGTATTTTACGTATATCAAGATTTCGACCCCGAAAAAATTGTATTTTACGTATATCAAGATTTCGACCCCGAAAAAATTGTATTTTACGTATATCAAGATTTCGACCCCGAAAAAATTATATCAAGATTTCGACCCCGAAAAAATTTAATTTTACGTATATCAAGATTTCGACCCCGAAAAAATTATATCAAGATTTCGACCCCGAAAAAATTGTATTTTACGTATATCAAGATTTCGACCCCGAAAAAATTGTATTTTACGTATATCAAGATTTCGACCCCGAAAAAATTATATCAAGATTTCGACCCCGAAAAAATTGTATTTTACGTATATCAAGATTTCGACCCCGAAAAAATTGTATTTTACGTATATCAAGATTTCGACCCCGAAAAAATTATATCAAGATTTCGACCCCGAAAAAATTGTATTTTACGTATATCAAGATTTCGACCCCGAAAAAATTATATCAAGATTTCGACCCCGAAAAAATTGTATTTTACGTATATCAAGATTTCGACCCCGAAAAAATTGTATTTTACGTATATCAAGATTTCGACCCCGAAAAAATTATATCAAGATTTCGACCCCGAAAAAATTGTATTTTATGTATATCAAGATTTCGACCCCGAAAAAATTGTATTTTACGTATATCAAGATTTCGACCCCGAAAAAATTGTATTTTACGTATATCAAGATTTCGACCCCGAAAAAATTGTATTTTACGTATATCAAGATTTCGACCCCGAAAAAATTATATCAAGATTTCGACCCCGAAAAAATTTAATTTTACGTATATCAAGATTTCGACCCCGAAAAAATTATATCAAGATTTCGACCCCGAAAAAATTGTATTTTACGTATATCAAGATTTCGACCCCGAAAAAATTTAATTTTACGTATATCAAGATTTCGACCCCGAAAAAATTATATCAAGATTTCGACCCCGAAAAAATTGTTTTTTACGTATATCAAGATTTCGACCCCGAAAAAATTGTATTTTACGTATATCAAGATTTCGACCCCGAAAAAATTATATCAAGATTTCGACCCCGAAAAAATTGTATTTTACGTATATCAAGATTTCGACCCCGAAAAAATTGTATTTTACGTATATCAAGATTTCGACCCCGAAAAAATTATATCAAGATTTCGACCCCGAAAAAATTGTATTTTACGTATATCAAGATTTCGACCCCGAAAAAATTATATCAAGATTTCGACCCCGAAAAAATTGTATTTTACGTATATCAAGATTTCGACCCCGAAAAAATTGTATTTTACGTATATCAAGATTTCGACCCCGAAAAAATTATATCAAGATTTCGACCCCGAAAAAATTGTATTTTACGTATATCAAGATTTCGACCCCGAAAAAATTATATCAAGATTTCGACCCCGAAAAAATTGTATTTTACGTATATCAAGATTTCGACCCCGAAAAAATTGTATTTTACGTATATCAAGATTTCGACCCCGAAAAAATTGTATTTTACGTATATCAAGATTTCGACCCCGAAAAAATTATATCAAGATTTCGACCCCGAAAAAATTTAATTTTACGTATATCAAGATTTCGACCCCGAAAAAATTATATCAAGATTTCGACCCCGAAAAAATTGTATTTTACGTATATCAAGATTTCGACCCCGAAAAAATTGTATTTTACGTATATCAAGATTTCGACCCCGAAAAAATTGTATTTTACGTATATCAAGATTTCGACCCCGAAAAAATTGTATTTTACGTATATCAAGATTTCGACCCCGAAAAAATTGTATTTTACGTATATCAAGATTTCGACCCCGAAAAAATTATATCAAGATTTCGACCCCGAAAAAATTTAATTTTACGTATATCAAGATTTCGACCCCGAAAAAATTATATCAAGATTTCGACCCCGAAAAAATTGTATTTTACGTATATCAAGATTTCGACCCCGAAAAAATTGTATTTTACGTATATCAAGATTTCGACCCCGAAAAAATTATATCAAGATTTCGACCCCGAAAAAATTGTATTTTACGTATATCAAGATTTCGACCCCGAAAAAATTGTATTTTACGTATATCAAGATTTCGACCCCGAAAAAATTATATCAAGATTTCGACCCCGAAAAAATTGTATTTTACGTATATCAAGATTTCGACCCCGAAAAAATTATATCAAGATTTCGACCCCGAAAAAATTGTATTTTACGTATATCAAGATTTCGACCCCGAAAAAATTGTATTTTACGTATATCAAGATTTCGACCCCGAAAAAATTATATCAAGATTTCGACCCCGAAAAAATTTAATTTTACGTATATCAAGATTTCGACCCCGAAAAAATTATATCAAGATTTCGACCCCGAAAAAATTGTATTTTACGTATATCAAGATTTCGACCCCGAAAAAATTGTATTTTACGTATATCAAGATTTCGACCCCGAAAAAATTATATCAAGATTTCGACCCCGAAAAAATTGTATTTTACGTATATCAAGATTTCGACCCCGAAAAAATTGTATTTTACGTATATCAAGATTTCGACCCCGAAAAAATTATATCAAGATTTCGACCCCGAAAAAATTGTATTTTACGTATATCAAGATTTCGACCCCGAAAAAATTATATCAAGATTTCGACCCCGAAAAAATTTAATTTTACGTATATCAAGATTTCGACCCCGAAAAAATTATATCAAGATTTCGACCCCGAAAAAATTGTATTTTACGTATATCAAGATTTCGACCCCGAAAAAATTGTATTTTACGTATATCAAGATTTCGACCCCGAAAAAATTGTATTTTACGTATATCAAGATTTCGACCCCGAAAAAATTGTATTTTACGTATATCAAGATTTCGACCCCGAAAAAATTGTATTTTACGTATATCAAGATTTCGACCCCGAAAAAATTATATCAAGATTTCGACCCCGAAAAAATTTAATTTTACGTATATCAAGATTTCGACCCCGAAAAAATTATATCAA
Source organism: Ganaspis brasiliensis (assembly GCA_037103525.1). Taxonomy (NCBI): domain Eukaryota; kingdom Metazoa; phylum Arthropoda; class Insecta; order Hymenoptera; family Figitidae; genus Ganaspis; species Ganaspis brasiliensis. Next base: position 23,724 of record JAZKLR010000805.1, on the reverse strand, counting down.
GATTTCGACCCCGAAAAAATTGTATTTTACGTATATCAAGATTTCGACCCCGAAAAAATTGTATTTTACGTATATCAAGATTTCGACCCCGAAAAAATTATATCAAGATTTCGACCCCGAAAAAATTGTATTTTACGTATATCAAGATTTCGACCCCGAAAAAATTGTATTTTACGTATATCAAGATTTCGACCCCGAAAAAATTATATCAAGATTTCGACCCCGAAAAAATTGTATTTTACGTATATCAAGATTTCGACCCCGAAAAAATTATATCAAGATTTCGACCCCGAAAAAATTGTATTTTACGTATATCAAGATTTCGACCCCGAAAAAATTGTATTTTACGTATATCAAGATTTCGACCCCGAAAAAATTATATCAAGATTTCGACCCCGAAAAAATTGTATTTTATGTATATCAAGATTTCGACCCCGAAAAAATTGTATTTTACGTATATCAAGATTTCGACCCCGAAAAAATTGTATTTTACGTATATCAAGATTTCGACCCCGAAAAAATTGTATTTTACGTATATCAAGATTTCGACCCCGAAAAAATTATATCAAGATTTCGACCCCGAAAAAATTTAATTTTACGTATATCAAGATTTCGACCCCGAAAAAATTATATCAAGATTTCGACCCCGAAAAAATTGTATTTTACGTATATCAAGATTTCGACCCCGAAAAAATTGTATTTTACGTATATCAAGATTTCGACCCCGAAAAAATTATATCAAGATTTCGACCCCGAAAAAATTGTATTTTACGTATATCAAGATTTCGACCCCGAAAAAATTGTATTTTACGTATATCAAGATTTCGACCCCGAAAAAATTATATCAAGATTTCGACCCCGAAAAAATTGTATTTTACGTATATCAAGATTTCGACCCCGAAAAAATTATATCAAGATTTCGACCCCGAAAAAATTGTATTTTACGTATATCAAGATTTCGACCCCGAAAAAATTGCATTTTACGTATATCAAGATTTCGACCCCGAAAAAATTATATCAAGATTTCGACCCCGAAAAAATTGTATTTTATGTATATCAAGATTTCGACCCCGAAAAAATTGTATTTTACGTATATCAAGATTTCGACCCCGAAAAAATTATATCAAGATTTCGACCCCGAAAAAATTTAATTTTACGTATATCAAGATTTCGACCCCGAAAAAATTGTATTTTACGTATATCAAGATTTCGACCCCGAAAAAATTATATCAAGATTTCGACCCCGAAAAAATTGTATTTTACGTATATCAAGATTTCGACCCCGAAAAAATTGTATTTTACGTATATCAAGATTTCGACCCCGAAAAAATTATATCAAGATTTCGACCCCGAAAAAATTGTATTTTACGTATATCAAGATTTCGACCCCGAAAAAATTGTATTTTACGTATATCAAGATTTCGACCCCGAAAAAATTATATCAAGATTTCGACCCCGAAAAAATTTAATTTTACGTATATCAAGATTTCGACCCCGAAAAAATTATATCAAGATTTCGACCCCGAAAAAATTGTATTTTACGTATATCAAGATTTCGACCCCGAAAAAATTATATCAAGATTTCGACCCCGAAAAAATTGTATTTTACGTATATCAAGATTTCGACCCCGAAAAAATTATATCAAGATTTCGACCCCGAAAAAATTTAATTTTTAATAAATCGAGATTTCGACCCCGAAAAAAATTTAATTTTTAATATATCGAGATTTCGACCCCGAAAAAAATTTAATTTTTAATATATCAAGATTTCGACCCCGAAAAAATTTAATTTTACGTATATCAAGATTTCGACCCCGAAAAAATTATATCAAGATTTCGACCCCGAAAAAATTTAATTTTTAATAAATCGAGATTTCTACCCCGAAAAAATTATATCAAGATTTCGACCCCGAAAAAATTTAATTTTTAATAAATCGAGATTTCTACCCCGAAAAAATTATATCAAGATTTCGACCCCGAAAAAATTATATCAAGATTTCGACAAATTTTAGATTTGTAATCAAGGTAACAACAAAAGTGTAGGAAAAAATGATTAACAAAAAATTACTGATGTGATTATGAAAAGACAAATATATAGATTATTTTTTAATCAATATATCGAACTTTTCGATACATGGATATATATCGATTGCCCGTGGTTGAACAGGAAAATATACATTAAATTTCTCTGGGTCAATCGTGTAATTTGTTCTCCTTCTCGTTCTAATCTCATCTCACCGACTTTCAATTTTTTCTCACTTTTGAAGTTTAATATTTGAATAGTGTAGTTTTCCTCACATGGTTATTAATGTTAACATTTCAATAAAAACTAATGCACACTAGTGTACTAACGGACAAATACATGCGCACTAGTGTCCTTACCTACAAATACATGTGTACAAGTGCCTCAACTTTTAAACACATGCGCAACTGTGTCCTAACCTACAAATATATGCGCACTAGTGTTCTAACCTACACCTCACCCCTCCTAAAACATCAAAATTAACACCTAATTAGACATCAAAAAACATCCCCTCCCTAAAACACCAAAATTAACACCTAATTAGACATCGAAAAACATCCCCTCCCTAAAACACCTAAATTAATACCTAATTACACATCAAAACACACCCCCTACGTAGAGCACCACATTTAACACCTAATTACACATCAAAACACACCCCCCATCCTAGACACCACATTTAACACCTAATTACACATCAAAACACACCCCCTACGTAGAGCACCACATTTAACACCTAATTACACATCAAAACACACCCCCCATCCTAGACACCACATTTAACACCTAATTAGACATCGAAAAACATCCCCTCCCTAAAACACCTAAATTAATACCTAATTACACATCAAAACACACCCCCTACGTAGAGCACCACATTTAACACCTAATTACACATCAAAACACACCCCCCATCCTAGACACCACATTTAACACCTAATTACACATCAAAACACACCCCCTACGTAGAGCACCACATTTAACACCTAATTACACATCAAAACACACCCCCCATCCTAGACACCACATTTAACACCTAATTAGACATCGAAAAACATCCCCTCCCTAAAACACCTAAATTAATACCTAATTACACATCAAAACACACCCCCTACGTAGAGCACCACATTTAACACCTAATTACACATCAAAACACACCCCCCATCCTAGACACCACATTTAACACCTAATTACACATCAAAACACACCCCCTACGTAGAGCACCACATTTAACACCTAATTACACATCAAAACACACCCCCCATCCTAGACACCACATTTAACACCTAATTAGACATCGAAAAACATCCCCTCCCTAAAACACCTAAATTAATACCTAATTACACATCAAAACACACCCCCTACGTAGAGCACCACATTTAACACCTAATTACACATCAAAACACACCCCCCATCTTAGACACTACATTTAACACCTAATTACACATCAAAACACACCCCCCATCCTAGACACCACATTTAACACCTAATTAGACATCAAAACACACCCCCTACGTAGAGCACCACATTTAACACCTAATTACACATCTAAACACACCCCCCATCCTAGACACCACATTTAACACCTAATTACACATCAAAACACACCCCCCATCCTAGACACCACATTTAACACCTAATTAGACATCAAAACACACCCCCTACGTAGAGCACCACATTTAACACCTAATTACACATCAAAACACACCCCCTCCCTAAAACACCTAAATTAATACCTAATTACACATCAAAACACACCCCCTACGTAGAGCACCACATTTAACACCTAATTACACATCAAAACACACCCCCCATCCTAGACACCACATTTAACACCTAATTACACATCAAAACACACCCCCTACGTAGAGCACCACATTTAACACCTAATTACACATCAAAACACACCCCCCATCCTAGACACCACATTTAACACCTAATTAGACATCGAAAAACATCCCCTCCCTAAAACACCTAAATTAATACCTAATTACACATCAAAACACACCCCCTACGTAGAGCACCACATTTAACACCTAATTACACATCAAAACACACCCCCCATCCTAGACACCACATTTAACACCTAATTACACATCAAAACACACCCCCTACGTAGAGCACCACATTTAACACCTAATTACACATCAAAACACACCCCCCATCCTAGACACCACATTTAACACCTAATTAGACATCGAAAAACATCCCCTCCCTAAAACACCTAAATTAATACCTAATTACACATCAAAACACACCCCCTACGTAGAGCACCACATTTAACACCTAATTACACATCAAAACACACCCCCCATCCTAGACACCACATTTAACACCTAATTACACATCAAAACACACCCCCCATCCTAGACACCACATTTAACACCTAATTAGACATCGAAAAACATCCCCTCCCTAAAACACCTAAATTAATACCTAATTACACATCAAAACACACCCCCTACGTAGAGCACCACATTTAACACCTAATTACACATCAAAACACACCCCCCATCCTAGACACCACATTTAACACCTAATTACACATCAAAACACACCCCCTACGTAGAGCACCACATTTAACACCTAATTACACATCAAAACACACCCCCCATCCTAGACACCACATTTAACACCTAATTAGACATCGAAAAACATCCCCTCCCTAAAACACCTAAATTAATACCTAATTACACATCAAAACACACCCCCTACGTAGAGCACCACATTTAACACCTAATTACACATCAAAACACACCCCCCATCTTAGACACTACATTTAACACCTAATTACACATCAAAACACACCCCCCATCCTAGACACCACATTTAACACCTAATTAGACATCGAAAAACATCCCCTCCCTAAAACACCTAAATTAATACCTAATTACACATCAAAACACACCCCCTACGTAGAGCACCACATTTAACACCTAATTACACATCAAAACACACCCCCCATCTTAGACACTACATTTAACACCTAATTACACATCAAAACACACCCCCCATCCTAGACACCACATTTAACACCTAATTAGACATCAAAACACACCCCCTACGTAGAGCACCACATTTAACACCTAATTACACATCTAAACACACCCCCCATCCTAGACACCACATTTAACACCTAATTACACATCAAAACACACCCCCCATCCTAGACACCACATTTAACACCTAATTAGACATCAAAACACACCCCCTACGTAGAGCACCACATTTAACACCTAATTACACATCAAAACACACCCCCTCCCTAAAACACCTAAATTAATACCTAATTACACATCAAAACACACCCCCTACGTAGAGCACCACATTTAACACCTAATTACACATCAAAACACACCCCCCATCCTAGACACCACATTTAACACCTAATTACACATCAAAACACACCCCCTACGTAGAGCACCACATTTAACACCTAATTACACATCAAAACACACCCCCCATCCTAGACACCACATTTAACACCTAATTAGACATCGAAAAACATCCCCTCCCTAAAACACCTAAATTAATACCTAATTACACATCAAAACACACCCCCCATCCTAGACACCACATTTAACACCTAATTAGACATCAAAACACACCCCCTACGTAGAGCACCACATTTAACACCTAATTACACATCAAAACACACCCCCCATCCTAGACACCACATTTAACACCTAATTACACATCAAAACACACCCCCTACGTAGAGCACCACATTTAACACCTAATTACACATCTAAACACACCCCCCATCCTAGACACCACATTTAACACCTAATTACACATCAAAACACACCCCCCATCCTAGACACCACATTTAACACCTAATTAGACATCAAAACACACCCCCTACGTAGAGCACCACATTTAACACCTAATTACACATCAAAACACACCCCCTCCCTAAAACACCTAAATTAATACCTAATTACACATCAAAACACACCCCCTACGTAGAGCACCACATTTAACACCTAATTACACATCAAAACACACCCCCCATCCTAGACACCACATTTAACACCTAATTACACATCAAAACACACCCCCTACGTAGAGCACCACATTTAACACCTAATTACACATCAAAACACACCCCCCATCCTAGACACCACATTTAACACCTAATTAGACATCGAAAAACATCCCCTCCCTAAAACACCTAAATTAATACCTAATTACACATCAAAACACACCCCCTACGTAGAGCACCACATTTAACACCTAATTACACATCAAAACACACCCCCCATCCTAGACACCACATTTAACACCTAATTACACATCAAAACACACCCCCTACGTAGAGCACCACATTTAACACCTAATTACACATCAAAACACACCCCCCATCCTAGACACCACATTTAACACCTAATTAGACATCGAAAAACATCCCCTCCCTAAAACACCTAAATTAATACCTAATTACACATCAAAACACACCCCCTACGTAGAGCACCACATTTAACACCTAATTACACATCAAAACACACCCCCCATCCTAGACACCACATTTAACACCTAATTACACATCAAAACACACCCCCCATCCTAGACACCACATTTAACACCTAATTAGACATCGAAAAACATCCCCTCCCTAAAACACCTAAATTAATACCTAATTACACATCAAAACACACCCCCTACGTAGAGCACCACATTTAACACCTAATTACACATCAAAACACACCCCCCATCCTAGACACCACATTTAACACCTAATTACACATCAAAACACACCCCCTACGTAGAGCACCACATTTAACACCTAATTACACATCAAAACACACCCCCCATCCTAGACACCACATTTAACACCTAATTAGACATCGAAAAACATCCCCTCCCTAAAACACCTAAATTAATACCTAATTACACATCAAAACACACCCCCTACGTAGAGCACCACATTTAACACCTAATTACACATCAAAACACACCCCCCATCTTAGACACTACATTTAACACCTAATTACACATCAAAACACACCCCCATCCTAGACACCACATTTAACACCTAATTAGACATCAAAACACACCCCCTACGTAGAGCACCACATTTAACACCTAATTACACATCTAAACACACCCCCCATCCTAGACACCACATTTAACACCTAATTAGACATCGAAACACACCCCCCATCCTAGACACCACATTTAACACCTAATTAGACATCAAAACACACCCCCTACGTAGAGCACCACATTTAACACCTAATTACACATCAAAACACACCCCCCATCCTAGACACCACATTTAACACCTAATTACACATCAAAACACACCCCCTACGTAGAGCACCACATTTAACACCTAATTACACATCTAAACACACCCCCCATCCTAGACACCACATTTAACACCTAATTAGACATCGAAAAACATCCCCTCCCTAAAACACCTAAATTAATACCTAATTACACATCAAAACACACCCCCTACGTAGAGCACCACATTTAACACCTAATTACACATCAAAACACACCCCCCATCCTAGACACCACATTTAACACCTAATTACACATCAAAACACACCCCCCATCCTAGACACCACATTTAACACCTAATTAGACATCGAAAAACATCCCCTCCCTAAAACACCTAAATTAATACCTAATTACACATCAAAACACACCCCCTACGTAGAGCACCACATTTAACACCTAATTACACATCAAAACACACCCCCTACGTAGAGCACCACATTTAACACCTAATTACACATCAAAACACACCCCCCATCCTAGACACCACATTTAACACCTAATTACACATCAAAACACACCCCCCATCCTAGACACCACATTTAACACCTAATTACACATCAAAACACACCCCCCATCCTAGACACCACATTTAACACCTAATTAGACATCGAAAAACATCCCCTCCCTAAAACACCTAAATTAATACCTAATTACACATCAAAACACACCCCCTACGTAGAGCACCACATTTAACACCTAATTACACATCAAAACACACCCCCCATCCTAGACACCACATTTAACACCTAATTACACATCAAAACACACCCCCTACGTAGAGCACCACATTTAACACCTAATTACACATCAAAACACACCCCCCATCTTAGACACTACATTTAACACCTAATTACACATCAAAACACACCCCCCATCCTAGACACCACATTTAACACCTAATTAGACATCAAAACACACCCCCTACGTAGAGCACCACATTTAACACCTAATTACACATCTAAACACACCCCCCATCCTAGACACCACATTTAACACCTAATTAGACATCGAAACACACCCCCCATCCTAGACACCACATTTAACACCTAATTACACATCAAAAAACATCCCCTCCCTAAAACACCTAAATTAATACCTAATTACACATCAAAACACACCCCCTACGTAGAGCACCACATTTAACACCTAATTACACATCAAAACACACCCCCCATCCTAGACACCACATTTAACACCTAATTACACATCAAAACACACCCCCCATCCTAGACACCACATTTAACACCTAATTAGACATCGAAAAACATCCCCTCCCTAAAACACCTAAATTAATACCTAATTACACATCAAAACACACCCCCTACGTAGAGCACCACATTTAACACCTAATTACACATCAAAACACACCCCCCATCCTAGACACCACATTTAACACCTAATTAGACATCGAAAAACATCCCCTCCCTAAAACACCTAAATTAATACCTAATTACACATCAAAACACACCCCCTACGTAGAGCACCACATTTAACACCTAATTACACATCAAAACACACCCCCCATCCTAGACACCACATTTAACACCTAATTACACATCAAAACACACCCCCTACGTAGAGCACCACATTTAACACCTAATTACACATCAAAACACACCCCCCATCCTAGACACCACATTTAACACCTAATTAGACATCGAAAAACATCCCCTCCCTAAAACACCTAAATTAATACCTAATTACACATCAAAACACACCCCCTACGTAGAGCACCACATTTAACACCTAATTACACATCAAAACACACCCCCCATCCTAGACACCACATTTAACACCTAATTACACATCAAAACACACCCCCTACGTAGAGCACCACATTTAACACCTAATTACACATCAAAACACACCCCCCATCCTAGACACCACATTTAACACCTAATTAGACATCGAAAAACATCCCCTCCCTAAAACACCTAAATTAATACCTAATTACACATCAAAACACACCCCCTACGTAGAGCACCACATTTAACACCTAATTACACATCAAAACACACCCCCCATCCTAGACACCACATTTAACACCTAATTACACATCAAAACACACCCCCTACGTAGAGCACCACATTTAACACCTAATTACACATCAAAACACACCCCCCATCCTAGACACCACATTTAACACCTAATTAGACATCGAAAAACATCCCCTCCCTAAAACACCTAAATTAATACCTAATTACACATCAAAACACACCCCCTACGTAGAGCACCACATTTAACACCTAATTACACATCAAAACACACCCCCCATCTTAGACACTACATTTAACACCTAATTACACATCAAAACACACCCCCCATCCTAGACACCACATTTAACACCTAATTAGACATCAAAACACACCCCCTACGTAGAGCACCACATTTAACACCTAATTACACATCTAAACACACCCCCCATCCTAGACACCACATTTAACACCTAATTACACATCAAAACACACCCCCCATCCTAGACACCACATTTAACACCTAATTAGACATCGAAAAACATCCCCTCCCTAAAACACCTAAATTAATACCTAATTACACATCAAAACACACCCCCTACGTAGAGCACCACATTTAACACCTAATTACACATCAAAACACACCCCCCATCCTAGACACCACATTTAACACCTAATTAGACATCGAAAAACGTAATGTCGTGGGGTCCGTGAGCTATTAAAATGAAACCAATTGGAGTTGATAGAGGACATTGTCCTACATAACATATCAAATTTTTCCGTGTATCTATCGAGCCGTTTTCGAGAAAATGCGTTTTTAAATTTGTTTTTATTATTATCTTGAAACCAATCAATTGTACATACCGCGCAAGGCAAGTTTTTGATTTATTTTTTTTTTTGAACAATTTTGTCCTTTACCATTTTTTTCTATCTATAATACTTTTCGAGTTATTAAAGAAAAACGATAACATCATGAAAAGAAGATTTCGACCCCCGAAAAAATTATATCATATGTATTTCAAGATTTCGACCCCGAAAAATTTAATTTGTAATATATCAAGATTTCGACCCCGAAAATTTTTCATAAGACAAGTCCATCCACTTTTCGACCCCGAAAAAATTAAATCAAGATTTCGACCCCGAAAAAATTATATCAAGATTTCGACCCCGAAAAAATTGTATTTTACGTATATCAAGATTTCGACCCCGAAAAAATTATATCAAGATTTCGACCCCGAAAAAATTGTATTTTACGTATATCAAGATTTCGACCCCGAAAAAATTATATCAAGATTTCGACCCCGAAAAAATTGTATTTTACGTATATCAAGATTTCGACCCCGAAAAAATTATATCAAGATTTCGACCCCGAAAAAATTGTATTTTACGTATATCAAGATTTCGACCCCGAAAAAATTATATCAAGATTTCGACCCCGAAAAAAATTTAATTTTTAATATATCAAGATTTCGACCCCGAAAAAATTGTATTTTACGTATATCAAGATTTCGACCCCGAAAAATTTGTATTTTACGTATATCAAGATTTCGACCCCGAAAAAATTATATCAAGATTTCGACCCCGAAAAAATTGTATTTTACGTATATCAAGATTTCGACCCCGAAAAAATTATATCAAGATTTCGACCCCGAAAAAATTATATCAAGATTTCGACCCCGAAAAAATTGTATTTTACGTATATCAAGATTTCGACCCCGAAAAAATTATATCAAGATTTCGACCCCGAAAAAATTGTATTTTACGTATATCAAGATTTCGACCCCGAAAAAATTATATCAAGATTTCGACCCCGAAAAAATTGTATTTTACGTATATCAAGATTTCGACCCCGAAAAAATTATATCAAGATTTCGACCCCGAAAAAATTGTATTTTACGTATATCAAGATTTCGACCCCGAAAAAATTATATCAAGATTTCGACCCCGAAAAAAATTTAATTTTTAATATATCAAGATTTCGACCCCGAAAAAATTATATCAAGATTTCGACCCCGAAAAAATTGTATTTTACGTATATCAAGATTTCGACCCCGAAAAAATTGTATTTTACGTATATCAAGATTTCGACCCCGAAAAAATTATATCAAGATTTCGACCCCGAAAAAATTGTATTTTACGTATATCAAGATTTCGACCCCGAAAAAATTATATCAAGATTTCGACCCCGAAAAAATTGTATTTTACGTATATCAAGATTTCGACCCCGAAAAAATTATATCAAGATTTCGACCCCGAAAAAATTGTATTTTACGTATATCAAGATTTCGACCCCGAAAAAATTATATCAAGATTTCGACCCCGAAAAAATTGTATTTTACGTATATCAAGATTTCGACCCCGAAAAAATTGTATTTTACGTATATCAAGATTTCGACCCCGAAAAAATTATATCAAGATTTCGACCCCGAAAAAATTGTATTTTACGTATATCAAGATTTCGACCCCGAAAAAATTATATCAAGATTTCGACCCCGAAAAAATTGTATTTTACGTATATCAAGATTTCGACCCCGAAAAAATTATATCAAGATTTCGACCCCGAAAAAATTGTATTTTACGTATATCAAGATTTCGACCCCGAAAAAATTATATCAAGATTTCGACCCCGAAAAAAATTTAATTTTTAATATATCAAGATTTCGACCCCGAAAAAATTATATCAAGATTTCGACCCCGAAAAAATTGTATTTTACGTATATCAAGATTTCGACCCCGAAAAAATTGTATTTTACGTATATCAAGATTTCGACCCCGAAAAAATTGTATTTTACGTATATCAAGATTTCGACCCCGAAAAAATTGTATTTTACGTATATCAAGATTTCGACCCCGAAAAAATTATATCAAGATTTCGACCCCGAAAAAATTGTATTTTACGTATATCAAGATTTCGACCCCGAAAAAATTGTATTTTACGTATATCAAGATTTCGACCCCGAAAAAATTATATCAAGATTTCGACCCCGAAAAAATTATATCAAGATTTCGACCCCGAAAAAATTGTATTTTACGTATATCAAGATTTCGACCCCGAAAAAATTATATCAAGATTTCGACCCCGAAAAAATTGTATTTTACGTATATCAAGATTTCGACCCCGAAAAAATTGTATTTTACGTTTATCAAGATTTCGACCCCGAAAAAATTATATCAAGATTTCGACCCCGAAAAAATTGTATTTTACGTATATCAAGATTTCGACCCCGAAAAAATTATATCAAGATTTCGACCCCGAAAAAATTGTATTTTACGTATATCAAGATTTCGACCCCGAAAAAATTATATCAAGATTTCGACCCCGAAAAAATTGTATTTTACGTATATCAAGATTTCGACCCCGAAAAAATTATATCAAGATTTCGACCCCGAAAAAAATTTAATTTTTAATATATCAAGATTTCGACCCCGAAAAAATTATATCAAGATTTCGACCCCGAAAAAATTGTATTTTACGTATATCAAGATTTCGACCCCGAAAAAATTGTATTTTACGTATATCAAGATTTCGACCCCGAAAAAATTATATCAAGATTTCGACCCCGAAAAAATTGTATTTTACGTATATCAAGATTTCGACCCCGAAAAAATTATATCAAGATTTCGACCCCGAAAAAATTGTATTTTACGTATATCAAGATTTCGACCCCGAAAAAATTATATCAAGATTTCGACCCCGAAAAAATTGTATTTTACGTATATCAAGATTTCGACCCCGAAAAAATTATATCAAGATTTCGACCCCGAAAAAATTGTATTTTACGTATATCAAGATTTCGACCCCGAAAAAATTATATCAAGATTTCGACCCCGAAAAAAATTTAATTTTTAATATATCAAGATTTCGACCCCGAAAAAATTATATCAAGATTTCGACCCCGAAAAAATTGTATTTTACGTATATCAAGATTTCGACCCCGAAAAAATTGTATTTTACGTATATCAAGATTTCGACCCCGAAAAAATTATATCAAGATTTCGACCCCGAAAAAATTGTATTTTACGTATATCAAGATTTCGACCCCGAAAAAATTATATCAAGATTTCGACCCCGAAAAAATTGTATTTTACGTATATCAAGATTTCGACCCCGAAAAAATTATATCAAGATTTCGACCCCGAAAAAATTGTATTTTACGTATATCAAGATTTCGACCCCGAAAAAATTATATCAAGATTTCGACCCCGAAAAAATTGTATTTTACGTATATCAAGATTTCGACCCCGAAAAAATTGTATTTTACGTATATCAAGATTTCGACCCCGAAAAAATTATATCAAGATTTCGACCCCGAAAAAATTGTATTTTACGTATATCAAGATTTCGACCCCGAAAAAATTGTATTTTACGTATATCAAGATTTCGACCCCGAAAAAATTATATCAAGATTTCGACCCCGAAAAAATTGTATTTTACGTATATCAAGATTTCGACCCCGAAAAAATTATATCAAGATTTCGACCCCGAAAAAATTGTATTTTACGTATATCAAGATTTCGACCCCGAAAAAATTGTATTTTACGTATATCAAGATTTCGACCCCGAAAAAATTATATCAAGATTTCGACCCCGAAAAAATTGTATTTTACGTATATCAAGATTTCGACCCCGAAAAAATTATATCAAGATTTCGACCCCGAAAAAATTGTATTTTACGTATATCAAGATTTCGACCCCGAAAAAATTGTATTTTACGTATATCAAGATTTCGACCCCGAAAAAATTATATCAAGATTTCGACCCCGAAAAAATTTAATTTTACGTATATCAAGATTTCGACCCCGAAAAAATTATATCAAGATTTCGACCCCGAAAAAATTGTATTTTACGTATATCAAGATTTCGACCCCGAAAAAATTGTATTTTACGTATATCAAGATTTCGACCCCGAAAAAATTATATCAAGATTTCGACCCCGAAAAAATTGTATTTTACGTATATCAAGATTTCGACCCCGAAAAAATTATATCAAGATTTCGACCCCGAAAAAATTGTATTTTACGTATATCAAGATTTCGACCCCGAAAAAATTATATCAAGATTTCGACCCCGAAAAAATTGTATTTTACGTAAATCAAGATTTCGACCCCGAAAAAATTGTATTTTACGTATATCAAGATTTCGACCCCGAAAAAATTGTATTTTACGTATATCAAGATTTCGACCCCGAAAAAATTATATCAAGATTTCGACCCCGAAAAAATTGTATTTTACGTATATCAAGATTTCGACCCCGAAAAAATTGTATTTTACGTATATCAAGATTTCGACCCCGAAAAAATTGTATTTTACGTATATCAAGATTTCGACCCCGAAAAAATTGTATTTTACGTATATCAAGATTTCGACCCCGAAAAAATTATATCAAGATTTCGACCCCGAAAAAATTTAATTTTACGTATATCAAGATTTCGACCCCGAAAAAATTATATCAAGATTTCGACCCCGAAAAAATTGTATTTTACGTATATCAAGATTTCGACCCCGAAAAAATTATATCAAGATTTCGACCCCGAAAAAATTGTATTTTACGTATATCAAGATTTCGACCCCGAAAAAATTGTATTTTACGTATATCAAGATTTTGACCCCGAAAAAATTATATCAAGATTTCGACCCCGAAAAAATTGTATTTTACGTATATCAAGATTTCGACCCCGAAAAAATTATATCAAGATTTCGACCCCGAAAAAATTGTATTTTACGTATATCAAGATTTCGACCCCGAAAAAATTGTATTTTACGTATATCAAGATTTCGACCCCGAAAAAATTGTATTTTACGTATATCAAGATTTCGACCCCGAAAAAATTATATCAAGATTTCGACCCCGAAAAAATTGTATTTTACGTATATCAAGATTTCGACCCCGAAAAAATTGTATTTTACGTATATCAAGATTTCGACCCCGAAAAAATTATATCAAGATTTCGACCCCGAAAAAATTTAATTTTACGTATATCAAGATTTCGACCCCGAAAAAATTATATCAAGATTTCGACCCCGAAAAAATTGTATTTTACGTATATCAAGATTTCGACCCCGAAAAAATTGTATTTTACGTATATCAAGATTTCGACCCCGAAAAAATTATATCAAGATTTCGACCCCGAAAAAATTGTATTTTACGTATATCAAGATTTCGACCCCGAAAAAATTGTATTTTACGTATATCAAGATTTCGACCCCGAAAAAATTATATCAAGATTTCGACCCCGAAAAAATTGTATTTTACGTATATCAAGATTTCGACCCCGAAAAAATTATATCAAGATTTCGACCCGAAAAAATTGTATTTTACGTATATCAAGATTTCGACCCCGAAAAAATTGTATTTTACGTATATCAAGATTTCGACCCCGAAAAAATTATATCAAGATTTCGACCCCGAAAAAATTGTATTTTACGTATATCAAGATTTCGACCCCGAAAAAATTATATCAAGATTTCGACCCCGAAAAAATTGTATTTTACGTATATCAAGATTTCGACCCCGAAAAAATTGTATTTTACGTATATCAAGATTTCGACCCCGAAAAAATTATATCAAGATTTCGACCCCGAAAAAATTTAATTTTACGTATATCAAGATTTCGACCCCGAAAAAATTATATCAAGATTTCGACCCCGAAAAAATTGTATTTTACGTATATCAAGATTTCGACCCCGAAAAATTGTATTTTACGTATATCAAGATTTCGACCCCGAAAAAATTGTATTTTACGTATATCAAGATTTCGACCCCGAAAAAATTATATCAAGATTTCGACCCCGAAAAAATTGTATTTTACGTATATCAAGATTTCGACCCCGAAAAAATAATATCAAGATTTCGACCCCGAAAAAATTGTATTTTACGTATATCAAGATTTCGACCCCGAAAAAATTGTATTTTACGTATATCAAGATTTCGACCCCGAAAAAATTATATCAAGATTTCGACCCCGAAAAAATTGTATTTTACGTATATCAAGATTTCGACCCCGAAAAAATTGTATTTTACGTATATCAAGATTTCGACCCCGAAAAAATTATATCAAGATTTCGACCCCGAAAAAATTGTATTTTACGTATATCAAGATTTCGACCCCGAAAAAATTGTATTTTACGTATATCAAGATTTCGACCCCGAAAAAATTGTATTTTACGTATATCAAGATTTCGACCCCGAAAAAATTGTATTTTACGTATATCAAGATTTCGACCCCGAAAAAATTATATCAAGATTTCGACCCCGAAAAAATTTAATTTTACGTATATCAAGATTTCGACCCCGAAAAAATTATATCAAGTTTTCGACCCCGAAAAAATTGTATTTTACGTATATCAAGATTTCGACCCCGAAAAAATTGTATTTTACGTATATCAAGATTTCGACCCCGAAAAAATTATATCAAGATTTCGACCCCGAAAAAATTGTATTTTACGTATATCAAGATTTCGACCCCGAAAAAATTGTATTTTACGTATATCAAGATTTCGACCCCGAAAAAATTATATCAAGATTTCGACCCCGAAAAAATTGTATTTTACGTATATCAAGATTTCGACCCCGAAAAAATTATATCAAGATTTCGACCCCGAAAAAATTGTATTTTACGTATATCAAGATTTCGACCCCGAAAAAATTGTATTTTACGTATATCAAGATTTCGACCCCGAAAAAATTATATCAAGATTTCGACCCCGAAAAAATTGTATTTTATGTATATCAAGATTTCGACCCCGAAAAAATTGTATTTTACGTATATCAAGATTTCGACCCCGAAAAAATTGTATTTTACGTATATCAAGATTTCGACCCCGAAAAAATTGTATTTTACGTATATCAAGATTTCGACCCCGAAAAAATTATATCAAGATTTCGACCCCGAAAAAATTTAATTTTACGTATATCAAGATTTCGACCCCGAAAAAATTATATCAAGATTTCGACCCCGAAAAAATTGTATTTTACGTATACAAGATTTCGACCCCGAAAAAATTGTATTTTACGTATATCAAGATTTCGACCCCGAAAAAATTATATCAAGATTTCGACCCCGAAAAAATTGTATTTTACGTATATCAAGATTTCGACCCCGAAAAAATTGTATTTTACGTATTCAAGATTTCGACCCCGAAAAAATTATATCAAGATTTCGACCCCGAAAAAATTGTATTTTACGTATATCAAGATTTCGACCCCGAAAAAATTATATCAAGATTTCGACCCCGAAAAAATTGTATTTTACGTATATCAAGATTTCGACCCCGAAAAAATTGTATTTTACGTATATCAAGATTTCGACCCCGAAAAAATTGTATTTTATGTATATCAAGATTTCGACCCCCGAAAAAATTGTATTTTACGTATATCAAGATTTCGACCCCGAAAAATTATATCAAGATTTCGACCCCGAAAAAATTGTATTTTACGTATATCAAGATTTCGACCCCGAAAAAATTGTATTTTACGTATATCAAGATTTCGACCCCGAAAAAATTATATCAAGATTTCGACCCCGAAAAAATTTAATTTTACGTATATCAAGATTTCGACCCCGAAAAAATTATATCAAGATTCGACCCCGAAAAAATTGTATTTTACGTATATCAAGATTTCGACCCCGAAAAAATTATATCAAGATTTCGACCCCGAAAAAATTGTATTTTACGTATATCAAGATTTCGACCCCGCAAAAATTATATCAAGATTTCGACCCCGAAAAAATTTAATTTTACGTATATCAAGATTTCGACCCCGAAAAAATTATATCAAGATTTCGACCCGAAAAAAATTGTTTTTTACGTATATCAAGATTTCGACCCCGAAAAAATTGTATTTTACGTATATCAAGATTTCGACCCCGAAAAAATTATATCAAGATTTCGACCCCGAAAAAATTGTATTTTACGTATATCAAGATTTCGACCCCGAAAAAATTGTATTTTACGTATATCAAGATTTCGACCCCGAAAAAATTATATCAAGATTTCGACCCCGAAAAAATTGTATTTTACGTATATCAAGATTTCGACCCCGAAAAAAATAATATCAAGATTTCGACCCCGAAAAAATTGTATTTTACGTATATCAAGATTTCGACCCCGAAAAAATTGTATTTTACGTATATCAAGATTTCGACCCCGAAAAAATTGTATTTTACGTATATCAAGATTTCGACCCCGAAAAATTATATCAAGATTTCGACCCCGAAAAAATTTAATTTTACGTATATCAAGATTTCGACCCCGAAAAAATTATATCAAGATTTCGACCCCGAAAAAATTGTATTTTACGTATATCAAGATTTCGACCCCGAAAAAATTGTATTTTACGTATATCAAGATTTCGACCCCGAAAAAATTGTATTTACGTATATCAAGATTTCGACCCCGAAAAAATTATATCAAGATTTCGACCCCGAAAAAATTGTATTTTACGTATATCAAGATTTCGACCCCGAAAAATTATATCAAGATTTCGACCCCGAAAAAATTGTATTTTACGTATATCAAGATTTCGACCCCCGAAAAAATTATATCAAGATTTCGAACCCCGAAAAATTGTATTTTACGTATATCAAGATTTCGACCCCGAAAAAATTATATCAAGATTTCGACCCCGAAAAAAATTTAATTTTAATATATCAAGATTTCGACCCCGAAAAATTATATCAAGGATTTCGACCCCGAAAAATTGTATTTTACGTATATCAAGATTTCGACCCCGAAAAAATTGTATTTTACGTATATCAAGATTTCGACCCCGAAAAAATTATATCAAGATTTCGACCCCGAAAAAATTGTATTTTACGTATATCAAGATTTCGACCCCGAAAAAATTATATCAAGATTTCGACCCCGAAAAAATTGTATTTTACGTATATCAAGATTTCGACCCCGAAAAATTATATCAAGATTTCGACCCCGAAAAAATTGTATTTTACGTATATCAAGATTTCGACCCGAAAAAATTATATCAAGATTTCGACCCCGAAAAAATTGTATTTTACGTATATCAAGATTTCGACCCACGAAAAAATTATATCAAGATTTCGACCCCGAAAAAATTGTATTTTACGTATATCAAGATTTCGACCCCGAAAAAATTGTATTTACGTATATCAAGATTTCGACCCCGAAAAAATTATATCAAGATTTCGACCCCGAAAAAATTGTATTTACGTATATCAAGATTTCGACCCCGAAAAAATTATATCAAGATTTCGACCCCGAAAAAATTATATCAAGATTTCGACCCCGAAAAAATTATATCAAGATTCGACCCCGAAAAAATTGTATTTTACGTATATCAAGATTTCGACCCCCGAAAAAATTATATCAAGATTTCGACCCCGAAAAAATTGTATTTTACGTATATCAAGATTTCGACCCCGAAAAAATTATATCAAGATTTCGACCCCGAAAAAATTTATATCAAGATTTCGACCCCGAAAAAATTGTATTTTACGTATATCAAGATTTCGACCCCGAAAAATTGTATTTTACGTATATCAAGATTTCGACCCCGAAAAAATTATATCAGATTTCGACCCCGAAAAAATTGTATTTTACGTATATCAAGATTTCGACCCCGAAAAAATTATATCAAGATTTCGACCCCGAAAAAATTATATCAAGATTTCGACCCCGAAAAAATTGTATTTTACGTATATCAAGATTTCGACCCCGAAAAAATTATATCAAGATTTCGACCCCGAAAAAATTGTATTTTACGTATATCAAGATTTCGACCCCGAAAAATTATATCAAGATTTCGACCCCGAAAAAATTGTATTTTCGTATATCAAGATTTCGACCCCGAAAAAATTATATCAAGATTTCGACCCAGAAAAAAATTTAATTTTTAATATATCAAGATTTCGACCCCGAAAAAAATTATATCAAGATTTCGACCCCCGAAAAAATTATATCAAGATTTCGACCCCGAAAAAAATTTAATTTTTAATATATCAAGATTTCGACCCCGAAAAAATTATATCAAGATTTCGACCCCGAAAAAATTGTATTTTACGTATATCAAGATTTCGACCCCGAAAAAATTGTATTTTACGTATATCAAGATTTCGACCCCGAAAAAAATTTAATTTTTAATATATCAAGATTTCGACCCCGAAAAAATTATATCAAGATTTCGACCCGAAAAAATTGTATTTTACGTATATCAAGATTTCGACCCCGAAAAAATTATATCAAGATTTCGACCCCGAAAAAATTGTATTTTACGTATATCAAGATTTCGACCCCGAAAAAAATTATATCAAGATTTCGACCCCGAAAAAATTGTATTTTACGTATATCAAGATTTCGACCCCGAAAAATTATATCAAGATTTCGACCCCGAAAAAATTGTATTTTACGTATATCAAGATTTCGACCCCGAAAAAATTGTATTTTACGTATATCAAGATTTCGACCCCGAAAAAATTATATCAAGATTTCGACCCCGAAAAAATTGTATTTTACGTATATCAAGAGTTCGACCCCGAAAAAATTATATCAAGATTTCGACCCCGAAAAATTGTATTTTACGTATATCAAGATTTCGACCCCCGAAAAAATTATATCAAGATTTCGACCCGAAAAAATTGTATTTTACGTATATCAAGATTTCGACCCCGAAAAAATTATATCAAGATTTCGACCCCGAAAAAATTGTATTTTACGTATATCAAGATTTCGACCCCGAAAAAATTGTATTTTACGTATATCAAGATTTCGACCCCGAAAAAATTATATCAAGATTTCGACCCCGAAAAAATTGTATTTTACGTATATCAAGATTTCGACCCCGAAAAAATTATATCAAGATTTCGACCCCGAAAAAATTGTATTTTACGTATATCAAGATTTCGACCCCGAAAAAAATTATATCAAGATTTCGACCCCGAAAAAATTGTATTTTACGTATATCAAGATTTCGACCCCGAAAAAATTATATCAAGATTTCGACCCCGAAAAAATTGTATTTTACGTATATCAAGATTTCGACCCCGAAAAAATTATATCAAGATTTCGACCCCGAAAAAATTGTATTTTACGTATATCAAGATTTCGACCCCGAAAAAATTGTATTTTACGTATATCAAGATTTCGACCCCGAAAAAATTATATCAAGATTTCGACCCCGAAAAAATTGTATTTACGTATATCAAGATTTCGACCCCGAAAAAAATATATCAAGATTTCGACCCCGAAAAAATTATATCAAGATTTCGACCCCGAAAAAATTATATCAAGATTTCGACCCCGAAAAAATTGTATTTTACGTATATCAAGATTTCGACCCCGAAAAAATTATATCAAGATTTCGACCCCGAAAAAATTGTATTTTACGTATATCAAGATTTCGACCCCGAAAAAATTATATCAAGATTTCGACCCCGAAAAAATTATATCAAGATTTCGACCCGAAAAAATTGTATTTTACGTATATCAAGATTTCGACCCCGAAAAAATTGTATTTTACGTATATCAAGATTTCGACCCCGAAAAAATTATATCAAGATTTCGACCCCGAAAAAATTGTATTTTACGTATATCAAGATTTCGACCCCGAAAAAAATTATATCAAGATTTCGACCCCGAAAAAATTATATCAAGATTTCGACCCCGAAAAAATTATATCAAGATTTCGACCCCGAAAAAATTGTATTTTACGTATATCAAGATTTCGACCCCGAAAAATTATATCAAGATTTCGACCCCGAAAAAATTGTATTTTACGTATATCAAGATTTCGACCCCGAAAAAATTATATCAAGATTTCGACCCCGAAAAAATTTAATTTTTATATATCAAGATTTCGACCCCGAAAAAATTGTATTTTACGTATATCAAGATTTCGACCCCGAAAAAAATTGTATTTTACGTATATCAAGATTTCGACCCGAAAAAATTATATCAAGATTTCGACCCCGAAAAAATTGTATTTTACGTATATCAAGATTTCGACCCCGAAAAAATTATATCAAGATTTCGACCCCGAAAAATTGTATTTTTACGTATATCAAGATTTCGACCCCGAAAAAATTATATCAAGATTTCGACCCCGAAAAAATTGTATTTTACGTATATCAAGATTTCGACCCCGAAAAAATTATATCAAGATTTCGACCCCGAAAAAATTGTATTTTACGTATATCAAGATTTCGACCCCGAAAAAATTATATCAAGATTTCGACCCCGAAAAAATTGTATTTTTACGTATATCAAGATTTCGACCCCGAAAAAATTATATCAAGATTTCGACCCCGAAAAAATTGTATTTTACGTATATCAAGATTTCGACCCCGAAAAAATTATATCAAGATTTCGACCCCGAAAAAATTTAATTTTTAATATATCAAGATTTCGACCCCGAAAAAATTATATCAAGATTTCGACCCCGAAAAAATTGTATTTTACGTATATCAAGATTCGACCCCGAAAAAATTGTATTTTACGTATATCAAGATTTCGACCCCGAAAAAATTATATCAAGATTTCGACCCCGAAAAAATTGTATTTTACGTATATCAAGATTTCGACCCCGAAAAAATTATATCAAGATTTCGACCCCGAAAAAATTGTATTTTACGTATATCAAGATTTCGACCCCGAA
This sequence comes from Ganaspis brasiliensis, assembly GCA_037103525.1. Taxonomy (NCBI): domain Eukaryota; kingdom Metazoa; phylum Arthropoda; class Insecta; order Hymenoptera; family Figitidae; genus Ganaspis; species Ganaspis brasiliensis. The sequence goes on along the minus strand of JAZKLR010000805.1, from coordinate 811 downwards.
AAAATTATATCAAGATTTCGACCCCGAAAAAATTGTATTTTACGTATATCAAGATTTCGACCCCGAAAAAATTATATCAAGATTTCGACCCCGAAAAAATTGTATTTTACGTATATCAAGATTTCGAACCCCGAAAAAATTATATCAAGATTTCGACCCCGAAAAAAATTGTATTTTACGTATATCAAGATTTCGACCCCGAAAAATTGTATTTTACGTATATCAAGATTTCGACCCCGAAAAAATTATATCAAGATTTCGACCCCGAAAAAATTGTATTTTACGTATATCAAGATTTCGACCCCGAAAAAATTATATCAAGATTTCGACCCCGAAAAAATTATATCAAGATTTCGACCCCGAAAAAATTATATCAAGATTTCGACCCCGAAAAAATTGTATTTTACGTATATCAAGATTTCGACCCCGAAAAAATTATATCAAGATTTCGACCCCGAAAAAATTGTATTTACGTATATCAAGATTTCGACCCCGAAAAAATTATATCAAGATTTCGACCCGAAAAAATTATATCAAGATTTCGACCCCGAAAAAATTGTATTTTACGTATATACAAGATTTCGACCCCGAAAAAATTGTATTTTACGTATATCAAGATTTCGACCCCGAAAAAATTATATCAAGATTTCGACCCCGAAAAATTGTATTTTACGTATATCAAGATTTCGACCCGAAAAAATTATATCAAGATTTCGACCCCGAAAAAATTATATCAAGATTTCGACCCCGAAAAAATTGTATTTTACGTATATCAAGATTTCGACCCCGAAAAATTATATCAAGATTTCGA